>PVJA010043121.1:0-16943 GCA_004027025.1 Myocastor coypus | reverse complement strand
CCCCCCCTTTTCAGACAGGGTCTTGCTATTAGTCCAGGCTGACCTTTAGGTCCCTGTGTAGCCCAGGTAGGTCTCAAACTTGTAGTAATCTTCCTGCACCAGCCTCCTATGACCTGGAATTACGGGTGTGCACCACCATAGCAAGCCTGATAAGCTTTGCTTTATTTTGAGAACAATTTTTTAGTTATAGAAAACCATTAGTCACACTGCCTTCTGTATTCTCTTTTCACTTAGCTATCATTACACATACTAGCCTGGACTACGTAAGGACCTCAAAGTCCACCTGAACTAAATAGCAAAACTGTCTCCAAAGAAGAAAAAAGGAAAAAAAAAAAAAATTGACTGAGTCCAATAGCCATAATCAGTTTCTATGCAAAACGCTCAACACTTAAAAAAAAAAAAATCTTGCTTTAAAAACGAGCCAGAGCTGGGTGTGGTGGCGCACGCCTGTAATCCCAGAACTCGGGAGGCTGAGGCACGAGGATCGATGTGAGTTCGAGACCAGCCTGGGCTACAAAAATGAGCCCAAGGCCAGCCTGAACTGCATAGTGAGACCCTGTCTTAAAAAAACAAAAAAAATAAAATAAAATAAAAATGAGCCAGGCGGGGCCTGGCAGGATGGCTCAATGGTCTAAAGCGCCTGCTTAGGAAAGCTTAGGCAGCTGCAGGGACCGCGGTTCGATCCCTGGCACCACATGCTGCGCCAGCCCTGCCCTCAGGGCAGGCTGAGCTGGCCATAAAAATAAATAAACAAACAAAAGTTCTGAAACAAGAAAAAAAACAAAAATTAAAAATTAAAATTTAAAAAAAAATGAGCCAGGTAGAGGCTGGGGAGATAGCTCCGTGCCACAAATGCCTGCTGGGCAAGTGCAAGGTTGTGAGTTCGAACCCCAGTCCCGCAAAAAAAAAAAAAGAGCCAGGCCTGGTCATGCACATCTGTGAGCCCAGCACTCACAGGGCTGAGACAGGAACACCAACCTCACCTGAAGGCAGCCTGGGCTACACAGCAAGTTCAAGGCTAACCTGAAGTACACAGCAAAACGCTACTTCAAAACTACATACATATGTGCAAAGAAACAAGTGCTCTACTAAATCTGTAATCAAATATAGCTTTCAGGTATCTTGATTATGTGCTCAGTTAAATAGCTAACTCAGTTACACATGCCAATATTGAGATGAAGCTGGTAAACAGATAATGTGGCTCCTTTTTGATTCCACATTTCTAGAAAGTTAAGTTGCCTATGTATCACAAAACCTACAGGGCTTTTTTGAACAGGAAAGTTTGCTTCTGGAATAAACTCCAAAGGAAGTAAACCTGAAGGAAAGTAATCGCTACCAAAATATTCTCAGCAGTACTCTTTTCAATAGTCAATGATTAAAATCAGAAAGTAATATTAGAACTATGTGATAACATGACAGATATCCACAGTGCTGTTTTTCTTGGGGGTTGTTTTGTTTTTGCATATTAGGATAAGCTGTGTTGGGGGCTCAGCAGGATGGCTCAGTGGTCTAAAGTGCCTGCTTGGGAAAGCTTGGGCGGCTTTAGGGACCGAGGTTCGATCCCCTGCACCACCTGCTGCGTCAGCCCTGCCCTTGGGGTGGGCTGAGCCGGCCATAAAAATGAGTGAATATAGCCGGGCGTGGTGGCGCACACCTGTAATCCCAACACTCGAGAGGCTGAGGCAGGAGGATTAGTGAGAGTTCAAGACCAGCCTGGGGGGGCCTGGCAGGATGGCTCAGTGGTCTAAAGCTCCTGCTTGGGAAAGCTTGGGAGGCTTCAGGGACCACGGTTCAATCCTTGGCACCACATGCTGCGCCAGCCCTGCCCTCTGAGGGGCGGGCTGAGCCGGCCATAAAAAATGAGTGAATAAACAAACAAAGGTTCTGAAACCAGAATAAAAATAATAAATAAAAATTTTAAAAAAAATTTTAAAAAAAAAAGACCAGCCTGGGCTACAAAAGTGAGCTCAAGGCCATCCTGAACTGCAGAGCGAGACCCTGTCTCAAAAAGACATAAATAAATAAATAAACAAACAAAGGTTCTGAAACAAGAAAAAAATAAATTAAAAAATATATATATAAAAAAGGATAAGCTGTGTCAACATTTACATAAAATGGAAAGATTAAACATGTAAGTATCCACTCATTACAACTATGTAAAAATATATATGTTGTTACAAAGGGTATTTGGATACACAGAAATAGAACACTTTCTTTCTATAAAGAGTTGTATAACAGTTCCTAACTGTAAAAGTCAGCTAAAGATTTGAGAAGGTATTATAAGGCCCAGGGATACAGCTCAGCAGCACAACTGTGCCCGCCTGGCCAGCCATAAAAATGAATAAACAAAGATTCTGAAACAAGGAAAAAATAATAATAATAAAAAAATTAAAAAAAAAAATCTTACAAGAAAAAAAAAAGGGCAAAAAGATTAATTAACATCAACAGTGTATTTCCAGTCCCTCAGGAATTACATTTTAATTGGAGGTAGTATCTATTTGTAGAATTTAGTAAAATGTCACACAAAAACCCAAGATACTAGATAAAAGTTCTCAGATTCTACTTCTCACTTGAAACTTCATCTTTAGCTCTTTTCCTCACAAAACAAGTAAATTAACAAATTCACTGTATACAAAACAAACACATTTATATATCAAGCACTTGTGATATTCCCTCCTCCCTCACCCGTTTCCTTCCTTACATTTCCCTCACTTATGTCTTCCATTCTCAAGTCTTCCCCTCCCTCTTCCCACAGTGACTCTCCCACAGGGGGGAAGCGCAATTGCAGCAGCCATGTATTAGCAGAGCCTTAAGACAGGTGGCCAGTACCCGTCTCCCATCTCCTGAAAAGTATCCACAAGAATATATACTCAGGGGGCTGGGGAGATAGCTCAGTAGAATAAGCACTTGCTTGGCAAACACAAGGACCTGAGTTCAATCCCTGGCTCCACAAAAAAAAAAAGAATATGTACTCAAAGCGAGACAAAACAGTCTTATAATGCCCTTTTACGCTGGGGCTTATCAAAAAGTCTCCACCTTACACGACGGGAAACAGCAGCATGGTTGTACGTGGAGCTCTGTCATGGCAGTAGCACTACAGGCTACCACCCATCAGGTGTTACCAAGCCTAGTTCACACATGGTTTACACTGAAGTTTCAACAATATATACAACCTGGGGCTGGGGAGATAGTTCCGTGGCACAAGTGCCTACCTGGCAAGTGCAAGGTTGTGAGTTCAAACCCTAGTCCCGAAAAAAAATAAACAAACATATATATATATATATATATATATATATATATACACACACACACACACACACACACATATATATATATATATATATATACACACACACACTTCCTAGTTGTACTTCTAAGATGTTCATTTCCTTAAGCCTAACTGCAGTAATTGTCTTTTTTCGTTTCATTTGTATTCTGAGATGCAAACAGCCCCCAAATACAACTGTGGTCACCCCATAAACTTTAAAAAAAAGAAGTCAACTTATTGACTAACTGAACTAAAAAGATAACTCTGACAGCCAAAGCAACACAATAGCAGTACCGACAAAAAATGTTCTGAATCTTTTTTTTCCTACATGGTCAACCAAGAGAGTAATTTTAAAGCTAAGCATCTGAGGTGTATACTATAACCCCAGCTACTAGGGCACTAAGGCAGGAGGATCACAAGTTTCAGGTCAGACTGGGCAATTTAGTGAGCTATCTCAAAATAAAATAAAGTGGTTTAGCCAGGTGTGATGGTGCACACCTGTAATCCAAGCACTTGGGAGGCTGAGGCAGGAGGAGGATTAGTGTGAGTTCAAGATCAGCCTGAACTGCATAGCAAGACCCTGTCTCAAAGAAAGAAAGAAAGAAAGAAAGAAAGAAAGAAAGAAAGAAAGAAAGAGGTCTAGAGGACATGGCAGACCATTTGTCTAACATGTACAGGGCCCTAGCTCAAATCCCAGTGTCATTAAGTCCTGAAATACATAGCACAGTAAAAGAAAACTAAACCACAAATCAACGTATAAAGATCAATTTTATGCTACAGTGACATAGTATCTGCTAAGGGAATTTAATAACTAAACTTCTAAGCAACAATCATTTAAATGTTACCTTGAGACATTTTTAATATATTATGAAAATACCTGCAATTTCTAATGGAAGCAATCTCAGGTACTACTAATGCCACTGTTGCCTACATGAATCATACACACACAGATGTGACTTTCCCCCATCCTAATTCACACACTTCTAGGTCTACCCCTCTTAAAATATGAAATATTTTTTATTGTTTTAATGTTAAATAGCAATAACAAATTATTTCTATGTATATGTTGTGGTTTGTATCTAGCTGTCTCCCAAAGCCTCATGTACATCATGGGGCTGTCAACTATGTGGGTGGAGGGGCCAGGCTGTCTAGCGCATGCCTAAGGGGCGGAGCTTGAGGGGGCATGGCCAAGAGAGGTGCTAAGGGTTAAAATGACAGCAGGCACAAGGTGCGGAGTGCCCCCCCCCACCAGGCGGTAGGTTCACACGGCCGCATGGAGCATATCATCCTGGACACAGCAGCACCCTAGCCCCTCCTCAGTCCCTATGTGGAGGCAGCGTCTTGAAACCTCCAGGAACTGTGAGCTAAATAAACCTTTCCTCCCCTAAGCATGTGTGTCAGGTATTTGTTACAGCAATGACAGAATAGTGACTAAAATAGTATATAATGCCACATAATTCCCAAGCAAAACAAATACAAGAATGTTTAGTGAGCACCCCCAATATCATGGATTGAGCACAAAGCCTTTCATTTATCCTTTAATTCTGTCTTATGAAAGACACTCTCAGTAAGTCAAAGTTGTCCAGTCTAAGCTTGAACTTTCCTCCTGTCTCAGGATCTCATAGTCCTGGGACTACAAGCATGCACCACCACATCCAGCTCCCAGTTCCGTTGGTAAGTGTAACACTAAAGGTAAAGCAAAGGGTAGCATGCAGGGTGAGCATTTACAGACTACAGGCACCACACAGTACTTCAACCTCATAATAACTGCATAGCTCTAATAAGATTCAGGTGACATAGCCATGTGATTGGACCAGCCAAAAACTTAAAAGTCCTTTTAAATCCGAGGGATCCTAAACTCTTTTGACTATGGTATTCCAGTTTCTCAAATATCATTCTAAATAAGCACCTCTCAAACAATTAACAGGACTTTCTAAGAAGTAAACTGACAAAGCTTTCCCTACTGTTTTCAAATCAAAAGACTATCTCCAAGCCAGGCGTGGTGGCACACGCCTCTAATCCCAGCACTTGGGAGGCTGAGGCAGGAGGATTGGTGTGAGTTTGAGACCAGCCTGGGCTACAAAAGTGAGCCCAAGGCCAGCCTCAACTGCATAGTGAGACCCTGCCTCAAAAAGACAAAAAAAAAAAAAAAAAAAAGACTATCTCCAAACACATAAGTGAACATTATCAACTGGTTTGATTACCTCTGTAGCTGGACTTCCTGGAAGGGTGATGTGCAATTCTAAATAAGGCACCAACTACTTGCTCATATAGCAGTGACTTGTTCTAGGGCCCTTTTCAGGGAATGAAATATTCAGTTTTGAGAAAATGAAAATGCAAAGCAAATTTCTAAAGCTTAAATATAAAGCAGAGGAAAGGCTGGCCAGATAGTTCAGCAGACTAAAGCATCAGGCAGGTGCAGGCACTTGGGTTTATCCCCCGTGTGTTATGCCAGCACCACCCCAAGGGTGCACTGAGGCTAAGACAGCCAATGAGGCTGGGCATGGTGGTGCAAACCTATAATCCCAGTGCTCAGGAGGGCGAAAACAGGAGGATCACTATAACTGAATACTTTCATACATGTGCATGTGCGTGAATCAGAGGAGCTGGGGAAATAGCTCAGCAGCTTCAGTTCCTGCTTAGCAAGCACAAAGCCCTGAGTCGGATTCCTGGTACCAAAAAATAAAGCAGAACTACAACACAAACGCAAAATTTTACATTGAAGTTTGCTTCTCTTCTGAGGTTTTTTGTTTTGTTTTGTTTTTTAGGGAAGGGTCTACAAGGTATTCAGGCTCTCACTACTAGATCGGTTTATAGTGATCTGCCGGTTTACAGCCTTCCAAGAGTAGGATAACAGATGTCTGCCACCATGCCCAGTCTCAACTGCTGTTTCAGTGTGCTCTGAGGGCAGGGCTAGCACAGCAGGCCCAGGGGTTCAGGATCGAACCCCTGTCCCCTGCACCTGCTTGCAGGCTCTTTAATCCACTGAGCTATTTGGCCAGCCCTATTCTGAGGCTTATAAATTTAAAATAAAAATATATATTCTAAGCCAGGCGTGGTGGCTCACACCTGTAATCCCAGCACTCCGGAGGCTGAGGCAGGAGGATTGGTGCGAGTTTGAGACCAGTCTGAGCTACAAAAGTGAGCTCAAGGCCAGCCTCAACTGCATAGCAAGACCCTGCCTCAAAAAGACAAAAATAAAATAAAATAAAATAAAATAAAAATATATATTCTACATACTGTACAAGTAGGCAGAAAGGTGCTCTTAAGGTGAGCAGAAAGAGAAATACATTAATTTTACATTCTAAATCCAGTCCAACTCCTTCATTTTACCTATAAAAAATGTTAAATATTCACACAATAAATGTTAGAAATAGTTTCTTTAAATCAAGATATTAAAAAAATATTTGAAGTGATGTGTGAAAATTTCACAAATAATGCTTTTTGACCTTTTGAAACCCCAGACATAATTGCAGCTGATTTTTAAAAACAAGTTCACATCTTTCTGAAGTATCTTTAAAATTAAAAGACATTTCTTATGCAGCCAATAAAACTGTCTTTGAGTTATCACTATCATCTCTATGTTCTCATTAATAAAAGCCACTAAACTTGGAATTTTCTGATATTTACCTCTCCTTAAGAATCTGGAATAGGGCCCAGCAGGATGGCTCAATGGTCTAAAGCGCCTGCTTGGGAAAGCTTAGGCGGCTGCAATACCCGGAACCACATGGAACCACATGCTGCGCCAACCCTGCCCTGAGGGCAGGCTAAGCAGGCCATAAAAATAAATAAACAAAAGTTAAGAAAAAAAATAAAATAAAAAATTATTTTTTTTAAAAAAAGGAGCCGGGCGTGGTGGCGCATGCCTGCAATCCCAGCACTTGGGAGGCTGAGGCAGGAGGATCGGTGCAAGTTCGAGACCAGCCTGGGCTACCAAAGTGAGCTGAAGGCCAGTCTGAACTGCATAGTGAGACCCTGTCTCAAAAAAAAAAAGGATGTCAAGGGCAATATTTCACTCTCACTTTAACGCTGGAAAATGACAAAGCTAAGAAACACTAAAGACAGCAAACATGAACACATAAAAGATTTTCACAGGGGGCCTGGTGGGATGGCTCAGTGGTCTAAAGCGCCTGCTTGGGAAAGCCTGGGCGGCTTCAGGGATCGCGGTTCGATCCCCGGCACCACATGCTGCGCCAGCCCTGCCCTCGGAGCGGGCTGAGCTGGCCATAAAAATGAGTGAATAAACAAATAGAGGTTCTGAAACAAGAAAAAAAAATAAATAAAATTTTTAAAAAAAAATGATTTTCACAGCTAGATCTTCCAAATTCACACCTTTATCATCTCTACCTAGAACTATTTCAGTAATTTCATTTAACCTGAGAAAAACTTACCATTTAGGGGCCCAGCAGGATGGCTCGGTGGTCTAAAGCGCCTGCTTAGGAAAGCTTAGGCGGCTGCAGGGACCGAGGTTCTATCCCCAGCACCACATGCTGTGCCAGCCCTGCCCTCAGGAAAGACTGAGCCAGCCATAAAAATAAACAAACAAAAGTTCTGGAGCAATAAAATAAAAAGTCTTTAAAAAAAAAAAAAAAAAAAAAAAAAAAAACCTTACCATTTAATAATTTTGTGTTGGGCCGGGAAGATAGCTCAGCAGAATAGGCACTTGCCTGGCAAGTGCAAGGTCCTAAATTCAATCCCTGGTACCACGGGGTGGGGGGGAGATTTGTGCCGACTAGGTGTAAGTGGCAATGTTCTCACATATATCTGCATATTTCTAGCTTTTCTAAATCTAGAGCCTGTAAACAGCTTGAATATCAAGTGTCCTCATGTTAACTGATGACTTTTTTGTCTTTTTGAGACAGTCTTGCTATGCAATTGAGGCTGGCCTTGAGCTCACTTTTTGTAGCCCAGGCTGGTCTTGAACTCACACCGTTCTCCTGCCTCAGACTCCCAAGTGCTGGGATTACAAGTATGCGCTACCGTGCCCGGCTTAACTCATGATGTTTTAAAAGTTTTAATCCAAGCCAGGTATGGTGGCTTACACCTGTAATCCCAGCACTCGGGAGTCTGAGACAGGAGGATTGGTGTGAGTTCGAGACCAGCCTGGGCTACAAAAGTGAGCTCAAGGCCAGCCTCAACTGCATAGCGAGACCCTGTCTCAAAAAGACAAAAATTAAATCAAATTTAAAAAAATAAAAGTTTTAATTCTTCCCACACCATTAACAACAGCTGTATCCTCCTCTTCGCTTTTATTTATTTATTTATTTATTTACTTATTTATTTATTTTTTGGGGGGGGTCATTTGAGTCCAATCTTGTGTCACCTAGACTGGTTTAAATTTGTCATTCTCCTGCATCAGACTTGCAAGTAACTAAAAGTATAGGTTGTGGGGGCCCGGTACCTGGCGCCCATCTTGTAATTGCATCAGCCATCTCCACTGGGGTCCCCGAGTTAAGTTTCTATTTCCCTGCCTCTTGATAAGTTTCTATTCCCTCACACTCACACCTTGCCTATTTCCTGTAAGTCACATACTCTTAAGTCCTTCCTGGTTGCTTGGATACCAGCTGAGGTGTTTCAAGGTCACCCACCTTTGCCTAAGATACCTGCCGCGAAATACCTCATTCCTGCACCCTGTATGTATATACCTGAGCACCCTTTTGAATAAACGAGACTTGATCAGAATCCTGTCTTGTTTCCATTCTCTGTGTGTCCTGCCCCTTTCCTCCTTTTCAGTCTGCTTTCCCTCGTTAGAGTCTGCATTGCCTACCCACAGGCCGGGTCAATAGGTGTGTGCCATCCTGGTAGAAGAGAGTTTTGGTGACAAATACACTCTCTCAGTTTACTGAGAAGTTATCTGTGACAGAAACAAGTTTTTAGCAATTCAAAAAGTAGGAGGAACTATTGAGAATACATATTACAGGCAACACATCACTGACACATATGCACTGAATGTTTTGGGGGTTTTTTGGCTTTTGCCTATTCAGCCCACCCTGGGAGTGGGGCTGGCATGGTATGTGGTGCCGGGTGTTAAACCGCAGTCCCCTGTGGCTGCCTAAGTTTGCCGAAGCAGGTGCTTTAGATCGCTGAGCTATCTTACAAGCTCAGGGTACTGAAGGTCATTTGTAGTTTAAGTGCACCACTACAACTGCACTTAACACACTTTCACACATACAATGTGGGTAATCTTCCATTTAGAGTGTAAATTCCTTACACATCTTTCCATCCTAACATACAGAGAATATGTGACACAGGATACCTTTCCACTGATATCTTAAAGTAGGGCTCAGCAAGCTAATGGGACAGGTAAGTAAGCATCTTAGGTTTTGTAGCCACAGTCTCTGTTGCAACTACTAGGCTAGTACAGCTGGAAATCAGCCATAGATAAGTAAACAAGTGAGCTACAATGTGTTCAAATAAAACTTTATTTACAAAAACATCAGGAAGGACCTAGAGGTTAGCTCAGTGATAAAACACCTGCCTGGCAAGCTACAAGTCCTGAGTTTGATTCCCAGTACCAAAAAAGTAAATAAATAAAACCTAGAATCAACAGGGGAAGTTATTAGCAAATGAACTAAGAATCAAGTATTTAAACTTTTTCACTGTATAGGGCCCGGCGGGATGGCTCAGTGGTCTGGAGTGCCTGCTTGGGGAAGCTTGGGCGACTTCAGGGACCGCGGTTCGATCCCCGGCACCACATGCTGCGCCAGCCCTGCCCTTGGGGCGGGCTGAGCCGGCCATGAAGATGAGTGGATGAACAAGCAAGGGTTCTGAAACAATAAATAAATAAATAAAAATTTAAAAAAAAAAAAAAAAAAAAACTTTTTCACTGTATAATTGAAATAAATTTCATGACCAAAATGTGAATTTACATGTTCATGTATGGTTAAACTTTGTCTGACTTTGAGTGAAGACAAATAATTTAAGACATGTGGCATGTGAGTAAGGAAAGTTTATGGCAACAGTTAGGGCAGGAAGAGGCCGACATGGCGGCGGCAGCAGCTGCTCTTCGTGGGGTGGTGCTGGGCCTACGGGCGCGGGACTCCCCGGTGCGCGTGCCCGGGGCCTGCTAAGCGAGGCCCGGGTGGCTTCCGCTGCTGAACCCTCAGGCAATATACTTGTCTTCAAAGTCTGGTTTTTCCCGCGGCCGGAAAGTGATGCTGTCAGTGCTGGGCATGCTGGTGGCAGGGGGTGCAGGGCTAGCTGTGGCTCTACATTCTCCTGTGAGTGCCAGTGACCTGGAGCTGCACTCCCCGCAAACTACCCATGGTCTCACCGTGGCCTCCTCTCCTCCTTGGACCACACCAGCATCTAAAGAGGCTTCCAGGTATATAAGCAGGTGTGCTCTTCTTGCCACAGCATGGACTACGTGGCTTACCACCACCTCGTGGGCATATGCTACACGGAGGAAGAAGCTAAGACATTAGCTGAAGAGGTGGAGGTCCAGGATGGTCCCAATGAGGATGGGGAGATGTTCATGAGACCAGGAAAGCTGTCTGATTACTTCCCTAAACCATACCCAAATCCTGAGGTTTCCAGAGCTGCCAACAATGGAGCCTTACCTCCTGATCTCAGCTACATCATACGAGCCAGGCACGGTGGTGAAGACTATGTCTTCTCCTTGCTCACAGGCTACTGTGAGCCACCTACTGGGGTGTCCTTGCGAGAAGGCCTCTACTTCAACCCCTACTTTCCTGGCCAGGCCATTGGTATGGCTCCTCCCATTTACACTGATGTCTTGGAGTTTGATGATGGCACTCCAGCTACCATGTCCCAAGTAGCTCAGGATGGGTGCACCTTCCTGCGCTGGGCATCTGAGCCAGAGCATGACCACTGAAAACAGATGGGGCTCAAGATGTTGATGATGATGGGTTTGTTGCTGCCACTGGTCTACACAATGAAATGGCATAAGTGGTCTGTCCTGAAGAGTCGAAAGCTGGCGTATTGGCCTCCTGGATGACCCTCTCCAACATCTGCTTGCCATCTTGCCTAACCAGGCCCTCACGCCCAGAAGCTGTCCCAGGCCTCAGGTGGCCCACTCTGCCTAGCCTCTATGTGGGGGGAAGGGAGAGGGCAGGAGACCTGGCTCTTGTTCCCAATCTTTCAGCCCTCATCTTGGGAACAAATTAAGTTGTTCAACATAAAAAAAAAAAAAAAAAAGAGTTAGAAAGGGCAATTCCATTGCTCTTGTCTATGACTTCTTAGGTATGGAATATACTCCAATCCTGGCCAAAGTGATGGAGCAGACGGCAGCCAAGAAGTCCTCAGAAAAGGACATAGTCCCTCTTATTCCTTTGGCTGTGCTGTGTCTGAATGGGATGCTAGTCCTTACAACAGCAAAGCGGTGACAAAGGGAAAGGACTCTTTGTATGAAGCCAATGCAGAAGGCTGCAGGGCAGAGCTGGAATATATCTTTGCTCTTTATTGAGCTATTACTTTATCTCCCTGACCCCCTCCACCCCCCACCCCTACCCCCACTACTGGAGATTCCACACAGGGTCTTGCCCTGACCTATTTTTATTTTGAGACAAGGTTTCACCACATTGCTGAATCGCCAAGGCTAGTCTCAAACTTGCGATCCCCCTGCCTGGTCCTCTCAGAATGCTGGTATTAAGGACATATACGTCACACACTGAGCCAATACTTAGCCTCTGGATCTTGCTATATAAGCAATTTCCTCATTATTAAATTTCCTCAGTTTTTTGACTGAGCTTTTTTTGATTACTGCAGGCAAAACACCTGAACTGATATATGGTGTTAAAATCAAATGAACAAAGATTGTCCCCAAATTTACCTACAGCTGGTCTAAATTCAAAATTTTCACAAATGAATTAAGTTAACATTTAAGGTCCTGAAAGCTCACAGAAAATATCAAAAATTTAGGAAAAAAACTGCATCACTACTGATACAAAAGTTACTAACTTTCCAGTAAACAGTATGTTTTTCTCTAAATTAAGGGCTAATGAGCCAGGCATGGTGGTGCACGCCTGTAATCCCAGCACTTGGGAGGCTGAGGCAGGAGGATCAGTGCGAGTTCAATACCAGCCTGGGCTACAAAAGTGAGCTCAAGGCCAGCCTGAACTGCATAGTGAGACCCTGTCTCAAAGACCAAAAAAAAAAGGGGGGCTAATGTTTTCTGTATAACATACAGTAAATAGATGAAGTTTTGTGAATCACATAGTCTCTACCATTACAGCCCAAAAGCAACCACAAACTACTTAAAAATGAATAGCACTGTATGTTCCAATAAAACTTTATTCATAAAAAACAGGCAAGAAAAAAAAAAAAAAAAAACAGGCAAGGAAGTTGGATTTGGTGCACCAACCACAGTTTAGACCCTTGCTCTCAATGAGAATATCTTCCCAAACAAATCACCTTAGTAGACCTCAAAAAGTTTACTTCAAATGCACATAAATTATCAATAAAAGTTACCAGTATCTTAATCATTACATTGCTTTACAGAAAAAGTTTAAATCACTTCATTTATACACATAAAGTAGAACTCAATAAACATTAAAGAGAGTAGGCCTGAGACAGGACATTAGGGCATGGGGCAGCTAGCTAGGCTAGTAAGCAGAGCCTGTCACACATGGAATCCAGAAGGCATGCGCAAACCCTGCACCTGGAGCCAATCACACAGCTTATCTTCATCTTCTGGTGTGAACTCAAATAGGCTCTTGATAGAGTAGCCCAGATCTGATGTCAGTCTAATAAGTGGGGAATACAAAAGACATGGCCATTTTCTCAGGCCACTGTGCTTTCTCTTTCATAGCGGTCTGCTTTCACCTCACAAAGTATATTTCTTTTTAATCCTTTGAAGCTCTGCAAGACATACTTCTTTTCCTACATTTAATAAATATAAAACCTTGCTATATTAGGGAAAAAATTTAATAAAATTCAGAATTATAGTTCTAAAAGACTATTTTTATGGGGAGGGCTTTTTTTGACTTCACAGAATCTCACTTTGCAGTGCAGGCTCATCTTCGACTTACTCGTGGCCTAGCTGGTCTTGAACCCTACTCATGTTGATCATCCAACCTCAGCCACCTGAGAGCTAGAATTATAGGCAGGTGTCCCCAGACCCAGTCAGATCACCATTATTACACACATTAGAGAAAACTACAAAGCCTACACATAATAAATGTATATAGTCTACCTACTAAATAAAACTACTTTAAACTAATGAATTGGTTAGGATTACTGTGAATAATAGTTATTTTTTTAAAAACCAGATATGGTCTCCACAGTAAATAAATAATCCACATCTTCCAGGAAGCTGACACCACATTATAGGGAATGAAGAAATAAGGAAATTAATTATATAGACTATTCCCTTCCAACAGTTCCCAAATAAAAAGGATTCACATATTACATGTACATTTCACTACAGCAAATCCAAAATTTTTTTTTTTAAAGGTGACATTTTTTCACTATAATTACATTCCACACTCTAGGGGGAAAAAATTAAACTTCATCTTCAATCATTAAGAAAACTTGCATATGCACTTATACAAATACTTCTGAGAATTAGCACATACAGGAAATTCCACTTTAATTCCATTCCAATTAAGAAACTCTGAGGAATATACTCAGTGTTTAACATAAGCAATAAGCAATCTGTCCATGTCTGTTACCATTTAATCTCATTTTAACAGACATTTTAAAAAGAGATATCAGGGGCTGGGGAGATAGCTCCGAGGCACAAGTGCCTGCTGGGCAAGTGCAAGGTCGTGAGTTCGAACCCTGGTCCCACAAAAAAAAAAAAAAGAAAAAGAGATATCAAATATGCTTTTCCTTGCATAACTACTAGTATTTTCTGTATAGACAGAACAAGGAATGGCAAGCAGCAATAATCTCTGGCTAGGGGGTAGTGCTGGAGTGACCAGAACTGTTACATTTCCCTTTATTCTTTCTCAGGTGTTTAGATTCCACAAAACATATTACAGTACAATACTTTCGTACTTTTAAAAGTTTCAAAAGTATACATTCACTGTTCAGAGTAATACAGCAGAAATCTAAACAAATAGGCCAGGTGGAATTGCTCTACTATCAAAGATGAACATACCCTAGGTATAAAAGTCAACATTACTGCTTAGAAACACCAAGAAACTTAGCATAAGCTTGCTCCGTTACTATAGCAACTAAGTCCAATTCCAGGTCATCTTGTACCCAGGCCAGCAACACAGAGAAGTAGTGCCCACCAGGCTTTGGTGTGTGACACATGGAAGAAGACAGGGTGGCTTTCCTGACTTCCCAGATTCTCAACAGTGACATGAAATTCTATGAGCCAGGCTGTACAGATAAGCTCCACCAGTGCTGCACAGTTCACAACCTCAGCAGGACACCTTCGACTGGCCCTAGTCTTTAGAGAGTATTGCTTGGGATGTTCCCCTATGTTTAAACGGTTTAAATTACACAACATAAAATTAAAAGCAAATGATAAAATAAAGGACCCACTATTATTCAACATTTCAGACTGTTAAGTTGCACATGGATTTAATATTAAAAAACAGCTGAAAGTCAAAAAGAGACTTTCGTCTCAAAAATCTGCCAAAGATAAACATGAATAATAATAATAATAATAACAACAACAACAACAACAATAAAGCCAATTCTGTTCCTGGGAGTGAAGCAATAAGAAAAAAAAAAAAAAAAAACCCTACCCTCTACCTCATTCCTGAGACTCCTGACAATCAGCAAGATAAGGAAAAAAAGGCAAACCTATCACCTCCTACAATCACAGAGAAAAAGAGTAATCACTTTAATATCCAGTTAAGTAATTACAGTTTTCAAAAAATAGCAGAGACAACCTATTTTCCCCACAATGAAAACTAACTACCTCTTTCAACAGTTCAGAGCCTATAGTCCAGTCCTCTTCCATTTATGTGGGGGGCGGGGCACTAAGGCAAGATTTACCACTTGTAGGTACTATAACCGAATCCCACTTACACAAAAGTCAATATCTACCTCGTTTTTCCTAATATCAACTGATTATTAAATTCCAAACTATAGAAAACTGATTAAGAAAGCCATGCAATCCTTTTCACAGCACGCAATTAACTTCAAAGAGTACACTGCACTTTGTCATATTTGAAGTAAATTATCAGTTCTGGATGACAAAAGCACACCAGCTAAAACAATGACATTCTGAAAGTTAAAAAATCCTAAATACCAGCCTGTCATCTCAAATCCAATGATGCTGTTTTGGCAAATGGATTAAAGCATTATTTATCCAGCAAAATGAACGGGCCAATTGTTCATTCTAAGCTCTGGCCAACACAGGAGTATTTGGCGTGCTAAAAACTGTATGCTCCGTCAACAATAGATCGTAAGGCTTAGGCCAAGCATTCGATTATCAAATACCTCCTACCAGTCTTACCGCCACAGCGTTGGCAAAGAGCCCCTCGCTAAACATGTCACAAGTGTGTTTTAGTTTCTTTTTCCTTTCAGTTTTTGCGAGGCAGGATCTCACTTTGTAGTCCAGGCACGTCTTGAACTGGCCGTGTAGCCCAAGACTGGCCTAAAGCCAACCCTCCTGCCTCAGTCTCCTGCAAAATGCGCTGGATGAAACTGACTTTGCAACACAATTCCAAGCTCATTAACCACTCTTTAAGAGCAAAATGCAGAATTTCCCCTCCATGCACCCCCCCAAAATAAGGAAAACCCTCCCCAGGGGCTGCGAACGCTTGGAGACACGTAACCGTGTGAAACCGGGTCTGGTACGCGGCACTGTGCCGCGCCCTCTCAAAGTTAGTCGGGGGCCGAGCTCGAACCCTCCGAGCTCAGGGCTGGGAGGCACCAACTTCCCTGGCGGGGCCGAGAAAGTTGAAGGCGAGGCAGGAGCAGCAGGTAGCGGGGCCCGAGCGCCCCGAGCCTTAAGCACAGCATCCCCCGGGCGGACCCACAGGCCGGTAACTCAACACCCTCCCTCTCGAGCCCGAGGCTCGGCCCGGCCCGGCGCGCACAGGCGCCTCCCGCCGCCCCCAGCCGCCCCCCGGCGGACCCCGCCGAGCCGAGCTAAGTCCCCGCGGCGCGGCCCGGCCCGGGCTCGGCGGCAGCGGCCTTCCCGAGGCCGACGCTCGAACGACGGCGGGCGCCCCGGCCAGGAAAGCCGCGCGCGGGAGGTCGGCCCGAGCCACATGCGGCTCCGCAGCGCGGGAGGGCCCCGCAACTTCCCGCCGCCGGCGCGGCATCCCCGGCCGGCCGCAGCCCGCAGCGGCATGGAGGGCGCTGGCGGCTTACCCGGGAGCGGCGGCTCCCCCGCCCTCCGAGCGGCTGAGGCGCTACGCTGCGGCGCCGGGCGTCGCGTCGCGTCGCGTTGCGGTTGCTGCTGCGGTTGCAGCCGCGGCTGGAGCGAGTCACTGGGACGAGCGGGAGAGAAGGCGCCGCCGCCGCAGACAGCTCCGCAATATGGCGGCCCGGCGCCGCCTCGCGAAGGCGGGGCTGCCCGTGCCCCCCGCCCCCGCCGGCCGCCAGCCTCGAGCGGCGCCGGACGCAACGCGGGCCGCCCCGCCCCCGGTCCCCGGCTCCCCCACCCCCGGCCCCCGCCCCGCCCCTCGCCCGGCCGCGCACTGTAGGGCGTCCAGGCCGGCAGCGGGTGGGCCGGTGGACGGGTGGGCGGGGCCGGGGCCGGGACGGCGGCCCGGAGCGGGCTAAGGGCGGGGAGCACCGAGGAAGC
>PVJA010043120.1:15000-16911 GCA_004027025.1 Myocastor coypus | reverse complement strand
AGAAGAAGAAGAAGAAGAAGAAGAAGAAGAAGAAGAAGAAGAAGAAGAAGAAGAAGAAGAAGAAGAAGAAGAAGAAGAAGAAGAAGAAGAATCTGCTAGATAAACTTTCCAAATTCTAAAAATTAGTAGATTGGCATGTTTTAATCTATCTTTCTGAATATTAAAAAGTAGAATTATTAAAAAAAAGAGAGAGAGAGAGAGAGAGAAGCCGGGCGTGGTGGCGCACACCTGTAATCCCAGCACTCGGGAGGCTGAGGCAGGAGGATCGCTGTGAGTTCGAGACCAGCCTGGGCTACAAAAGTGAGCTCAAGGCCAGCCTGAACTGCATAGTGAGACCCTGTCTCAAAAAGACAAAAAAAAAAAGTAGAATTATTATGAAAATCTGTCTTTTCAGGAGCTACAGCTCCTGTACTTTTCAACTGCAACATTGTTTAGTGGTCATTTTCAGTTTTGCCTATGCGAGTTCAACAGATCCATTTTCGAGCATGCGCCCGCTGCTAAAAGAGATCTATCCTTAGTAATAAATGGATGTTTGAACCCTGCCCTGAGTTAAAATATAACCTGCAGCCAGCTAAAGAATGAATGCTGGCTTAAAGTTAACAAGGTATGCCCTTGAGGCCCCTTTGGAGTAATGAAGTCAGGTGTCATAGTCTGTTTCCAAAGGACGTGTTTGGAACTTCATTAACGTTGAGTTAGGAAATGTAACGCTGAAGCGTTTCCTACACTTGGGGAGCTTGTGTACCGGCAAAGCCATGCAATTCTCATCACTCCTAGAGGCAGCTCTTTGACCTGGCCCTGAAGTTCAGGCACCTAGGATAGCTCACCACTCCCCAGACCTGTTGAGACTGACAACTTAGAGGAAGCCTGCTTGGTGACAGCCACCCTCTCTCCTCCACTCCTGAAAGAGCTGACAATCTTCACCCTTAGGGGCCCTGGAGAGCCCCAGGTGAGCTCAAGGATTAGGGCAAAAGCAAGAGCAGGTCCTGGCAACTGTGCCGGAGAAAGGGCAGCACTTACCTTCCAACTGGGTGCAGAAGTAAAGCAAAAGCAGTGACGCAGAAGCCACCAGGAGCAGGCGCCTGCTGCCGCACGTCATTTTCAGCTCAGAGAACAGGTCTGCTCAATGCTGGCTACACACGGTGCCCTGTCGGTGCCGTTCTGCTCTACCAGCAGCGCAGCGTGGCTCTATTTAAGCAAAATTTTGGGAATGTACACAAGAAGGCGTGTTCTCACTGGGGTTTTCCCCATTGATAAACCAGCTCTATCATGTTGTCATAAAGAAACCCACATGGAAAACTTCCTGCCTTTCCTTCAAGATTGGGAAGCCATAAAGGTCAGGATGGGGGCAGGGAAGGCTACCAAGGAAAGAATCCTGTTAAGTCCTTTGGATTTACAAAGACAAAAAGCAGTTCAACCCCATGCCCCAGGAATGGCTCCTATCCAGTTTTACTTCATCTCTTTTGTCTTCGGTAACAGAAGCATAGTGGTATAAGGGTCAAATTATGACCAGAACCCTGTAGCGCTCCTCATATTACAGATTATTTCTTTTCCAGAACCTGGTACAGAGCAGAGGATGGGGTGGGACACCAGGCACACCGGAGCAAGAATTTACAACATCACTAGAGGTTCAAAGTACACTCAGAACCTTGCATTTCTACCCCAGCACTCAAGTCAGGTAATATCACAGTGCAGCAATAGCGTTCCAAATTTGCATGGGAAAAAATACCAGCACTTGGGCGAGAAACCTTGGCTTCCTCTTGACTTGGTGTCAGCACTTCAAAGAGATTTTTACATGTATATGGCTCTGAGCAATATTGCAGCCTACAAACTAATCCCCACCTGCCTTTCATTTTTATGATGACGTACTTACACAGTAATACAGAACTTCAGAAAAGTGGCAGCTAATTAACG
>PVJA010043120.1:0-10000 GCA_004027025.1 Myocastor coypus | reverse complement strand
ATGTCGATAGTTTGATAACAACACCATAATACGAACTTTCAACTTAGCTTGGTCTGAAGCCCAACCTCAGCCTGCTTTCTTTTTTTATTCTTTCTTACTAATCCTGGCTGCTTAGAAACTCTTCTAAACCTGACCTCTCTCATCTTCCCCATCTCTATTTTCTTCCTTCTCAGTGGCCACTAAAGTATGATATTTTAGTGCTTTTATGTGATTTGAAATAGTAGTTCTCTCTGATTAGTGAGATAGATCCATCATTCCATATTTCTCACTTGAAAGTTTTATAAGTATGATCCTAAATTTTAGTTTATATTTCTGATTGGCTGGTTGGCTGATGGGCTTTTCTTCTGAGGGACTGGGTGTCAGCCAATGAATATGCCCGTGGGAAGGTGAACACTGGGAAATTGTTTCCAACGTAATTTATTAGAATGTTATTAAATACACTGGAACTTATTATTCAGCCATTCTTTTCAAATACCTCAGATTCCTAACAAGTGCTACTTCCTGTACGTAATAGAGTCTCAGTGTCTTATTCTTTTTCTTTTTTCCCACAGAAAAAGATTTGACAAGCATCTTTTGTGGAGGAGATTCAGTGGTGTATACAGATCTGTAGAACACATCTAAATTCAATGAAAGTTATGGTAACAGGTGCCATGCATAAATATCTATAAAATAAGAAAATATGGGCTATGTACCATATTCATAGTCCATGAAACACTACCATCGAAATTGGTTAGCAAAATGTGATCTTCCAGAATTTACTCAGCTCCCTGGTGTCTCTACAATAGATGATTGTTACAACTTGTCATGCATCTTAAGGTGTGTGCCACCAGAAAGCGCTCTTCTGGAGAAGCTCCTTCACAAAGTTTTAAGAAAGTAGTGGAAGTTTCCTTTTTAAAACAGCACTTATTAGTGCAGGCATGGATTAGACACACCTGGGATTGCACACTTCTAATCCCAGCACTCGGGAGGCTGAAGCAGGAGGATCACAAGTTCAAAGCCAGTTTGGACTACATAATGAGACCCTGTCTAAGAAAGAAACAAAAAAGAAGAAAGAAAGAAAGAAAGGAGAGATAGAAGGGAAAGAGAGAGGGAGAGGAGAGGCAGAGGGAGAAGAGACAGGCAGACAGACAGACAGACAGACAGACAGACAGACAGACAGACAGACAATTACTGTGTACCTATTAGGTATAAGCTGTTCTAATAGTGTGTTAAAAAAAAAAGAAAGAAAGAAAGAAAAAAGAGGAGGGCCAGTCTGATAGCGCAGCAGACCAAGTACCTGCTTAGACAAGTGCAGAGACCAAGTTCAACACCCAGCTCCACATGCTGTGCTAGCCCCACCCTGGGCACCCTGAGTCAGCCACTGATACTGACCTGGCATGGAGTGCATGCCAGTACTCCCAGAACTTGTAATAATTTACAAATTCTGGCAACACAAGAAACAAGGCTCTTGTCCAAGACAATGTGAAAGAAACGTTTCAGATTTGGCTTGAAGAGTAATTAGAGTTCTCCGTATGGTGTCAAATTTCAACATTCCTAACATCCCTTCATGATTACCAAGATACTGCCCGTTTTAAATTTCTTATCTCAAAAAAAAAATAAATAAATAAAAATAAAAAAATAATAAATTTCTTATCTCTTTCTAGTAAAAGATCAGCACGTCTATTGGGAAAATTACCAGTTTATGATTCAAATCTGAGCTCTGTTCCTGACTTGGAAAACAGAGAATTTAAACAGAATCTCAAAGCGTTGCAGAAGGGGGGGGGGGGGGATGAGAAAAAAGAAACAAGTTACCCAGTGTACAGCTACGAGTTCAGTAGTCTGAATGTGATCGCTGTGTACACCTAAAATGTACCCAAAAAATCTGTCTGGAAAAAAAAAATTAAAAAGAAAATAAACAGAACCTCCGATTATTTTCCCATAAATGGGAAAAATAAAATATGCCATGGAATATAGTAGGTTTTTAGCAACTGCTTTTCTCTTGCTCCTTTCCTTTTCAATATTAGGCTTAACTCGTTCCTTCTGTTAACTCTTAACTATATAAAACAGGGCAGTCCTATAATTGCCACATAATTTTTATAGGACAGTGGTCTCATAAGATTAAAACAAAGCTGAAATGTTCCTGTCCTCTAATGATATTGAGGCACAGTGACATCTGGACACAATGTATATTCCTGTGTTTGTGGCAATACTTATGTAGATAAACCTATTGTGTGAAAGCGTAGCACATACGAGTAGGCACAGTACATGATATGTGACAGTGACAGTAAGTGACTATGTCCATAGTGTCTGTTTTCACCGTAATGCACTTTTGTTATTGCAGTGGCTCCTCAGCTCATGAACTAGATTCTTGCCACAGTTCCTGTCACAAACCAAGTTGGGCTAGAACCAATTAAATGCAGTGACTAGGTCCAACGTCAGCCTTACGGGGGATGCTTTGTGCAATTCTTTTCCAGTTTGGTTTTACGCGAGAATCATGGGGAGAATTGTGTTTGCAAGCCGACACACCACTGCACTTTATAGTGTACACCTTCTGTTTGTTAAAAGTACAGTTAACCATCAGGCTGGCAAGGCTGGCATTCCAAGAGATAGGAACATTTAAGTAAAGCGGATGGCAGCAGCGTGCGCCTCATTGTCCCGGAAATACTTCCCAGTAGGACAAGGAGGCAACGATGATTTGGGTCCTGCACAGCTGTCAAGAGGACCTGGATTCTGATGTAGGAGAACCAGAAGAACCTAAAGTGCTGTGAATTCTAAGAAGACAGGCAGGCAGATAGACAGACAGACTGACAGACAGACAGACAGAGAGGGAGGCCCTGGGAAGTGGACAGAGCAGGACAATCCCTCAACCAGGTCACAAGACAGGGGCTTATGACGAGTTCAGGACAGAAGAAAGAAGGGAAAAGATACATTGAGGCCTCCATCTAGGAGAGTTTGGATAATTGTACTGCTGATTTCTGCTGGTCTTTTAAAAGGAGCAGTTAATCATAAAAATTTTTCTCTTTTTATTCTTTTTTTAATTTCTTCTAACCTTTCGTGTTCTTGTTACTATATTTTGCTTCTTAATCAGTTTTGTAGGTTCATATCTGGTAACCCAAATAACTAATTTGAAGATACAGAACAGCAATAATTGTTGAATTCCTATTACTTGGTTTAATGAAATTTTTTGCATCTTTTCTAATGTTTTCTTTACTATTTTATATTCTTTTAAAAGTAAATAACAAATTTAAGAAAATAAATGTTTTAGTCTGAGAGGAAACTTACAAAAAGATCTGGAATATTTATGTTATACTAGTAGTCCTAAATGTAGATGTACTAATGAAATCTTGTTGGAAATCAAGCTGGGAAAGTATAAGAACATTCTACATGAAAAAAAAAATTTTTTTTTTTTAAATAAGCTGTTCAGCACGAAAGTGGCTTTAACCGAGCTGCAATATACCTGATTTATCTCAGGCTGATATCAAGGGGCCAGGCACATCCCTGGCGCCAGGACCCAGCTGTAAAGCTGCAAAAACTGCTCTAATGGTTTTGTGTATTTATAGTACGTTTGAAGATTCTGTGGGGAAAACCAGCCAGGGTCACGCAGGGCAAGCTTGGGCTTTATGACCAAAGATAGCTGCAAATCCATCACGTGAAAGCTTCACAGAAGGTTTCAGCTAATGTGTGTGACTGGGGCTTAGCTTTCAGACAAAATGTTTAAAAAGAAAAAAATCTTAAAGTAGACAAGAGCTCATAGCATGTGTATTTTTTTTAAAAAAAAAAAAAAAAAAAAGCATTTTTGTACAGTTAACTTTGTGTTTGAAGCTAAGTGTAGCTATAAGAGTCAAAAGAAAATGGAATGTAAAAGTGTATAAAGTATATTGATCCTGGGGAGATAGCTTGCAGTCTAAGCACCTGCCTGGCAAGCGCAAGTGCCAGGATTTGTTCCCCGGAACCCCAGGCACACTGAGCTGGCCGTTATAACCGGGCAAGGTGGCTCACAGTTGTAATCTCAGCACTGGGAAGGCTGACACAGGAGGATCACTATGGGTCTGAGCTGTGCAGCAAGCAAGATCCTGCACCAAACAAGTAAGATTTTTTTTGAAAAAACTTAAATATACAAAGTATAAATAAACCAAAGCATATACATTAAAATATTTTAAAACAATGGAATAGGTCATTTGGGGAGTTATTTGAACTTCTCCACACTTCCTGTTTATCAATCTTCTATTTTGCTCTTTATTTGAATCTGTATAATATGAGTTTCTCATACAAAAGAAACCATATGACTTGGGAGGCTGAGACAGGAGGATTGGTGCGAGTTCAAGACCAGCCTGGGCTACAAAAGTGAGCTCAAGGCCAGCCTGAACTGCATAGCAAGAGTCTGTCTCAAAAAGACCAAAAAAAAAAAAAAACCATATGGTGTAGAATCATGTGTGTCTGATGTATCTCACTTAAACTTACGGTCCCAAGTTGCATCTATTTACCTAAAAATGCCACAAATGAACAGAATAACACCCCATTGTGTATGAAATACTGCAGGTCCCTTATCCATACATCTATTGAGGGGCATATATATGCCAGACTGTTTCATCTCTGCTACTAATTTCTCTTAGGTGTGGAAAAACAAGCATTTATTGTCTGTGCCTTATACTACAGTTAATTACCTTGAATCTAGCCTTTGTTACCCGATTCTATTTTATTTCTCATAAAATAAAAAATGTTACTTAAAAGTGTAGCAAGTAAAAAAGTGCCAGTAACCTCAGGCTAATTTATTTTTATATCTATCCTTTTCAATACAGGTTCTCATGATGCCACTCAGACTCCCAGTGATCCTCCTGTCTCAGTCTTCCCAGCCGTGGGATTACAGGCATGTGCCACCACACCCAAGTTCTGGGGGCTTAAACCTGGGCCCTTGAACTTGCTAGACGGATGCTTAGACCGCTGAGCTATCTCCCTAGTCCACAGCTAATCTATCATTGAAGAGAAAAGCTTTTTACAAGCTGAGCGCACCCTAGGCATTCAGCTCTCCTGTGGCACATGGGAGCAGAATGCTGCAGACGTCCACATGCTTGCCCAGCTCCTCCACGGACTCCCAGCAGACAAACTTCAAGGCCTCCGAGTCCCACTCCGGGCAAACGCACCCTGTGGGCAGCCATACCTTACTTGTACTCTACCTTCTCCTCCATGCTTAAACTACATCAGCTCTTACTGTTGCCTCTGGTGTTCGGTAGCATCACACACAGCATGGATCTGTAGACTAGGAGCAAGGCCCTGCATCATCCTTCCAGGGGCGCAGTGGGTTGCAGATCTAGGCTTGTGCGAGGATGCTCAGGATGTCCAAAACAACAAAGCGCACCACCTCTGCACTTCCTGGGGGGGCAGCCCTACTAAGCCACACGTGGATGTATTTCTCTTCACCGACCTTCAAAGTCCTAGCTTTGGTTTCGTGAGGTGTCCCACAAAAACGATGTTCAGTGTTTTCTACAGTCTTTCCTAGCTGCCTAGAAGCATACGGAGCTGGAACAACCAGCTTGGCAATGACGATGACACAGATGAAGAGGGAAACTGGAAGGCTGGCAGCCGCGGTGCATCGTTCCTTCCTCAGTGACCTCCGTTTTTCTACTTACCGCTAAAACAAGGCCACCAGTCAACATTGTTCTGGTTCTAAAAGTGAGGCTTTTGCCAAGGTTGTTATCGTTTCTTCCTCCTCCACCTCAGTCCTCTCCTTTTCCTACTTTTGCTCTTTCTAAGGTAAAACAATTTGTAGGAACACTGTTATCTTTACATAATTATTTTCCTTATTGCTGGCAAGATACATATTTGCTGTTAAAAAAAAAAATGACAAAGAACATGAAAGAAAAAGCAATTGACACCCACTGCCCCCTCCTCCAGAGTGCCTACGCCTTAGTGCCTACAGCATCTTGTGTAAGGCAGTGCTCTGCTGCCAGAGCTGTCCTGTGCATCGCAAGTCGTCAGGCACCAGAAGTAATCACACTTCGTGGCCTGTTTCCAGGAACACTGCGAGCAGGCTCCCACACACTGAATATTCTTTAAATCAGGGGGCCCGAAACCACACTCACTTCACACTGCAAAGTCAGCCCATTTCCTGCTTCCTTGAAATAAAGTTTTATTAAAACACAGTCACGCTCCTTTTGTCAACCGGTCAGCTGCGGCTGCTTCAGGTAAAGTCGTGGGAGAGAGCAATTAAAGCAGACGGACGCAGCCTAAAGAGGTTAGAAGTTCGCGACGTGGTCTTTTACCACATCACGAAGTTTCGCAGCCCCTATTTCATTGTTTGGGGGAAGCTGCAGCGCAACCCTTCCATGTGTGATGTTTAAATTCTTTCCCGATTTTGCCGGAGGGGGAAAAAAATCCCCAGAACAATTTTGTGTTGCGTATGTACTTCTGTGCTTCCTTCGCAGCGCCGCCCTGGGACTCTTCTAAAATCACGCCAGAACTTGTTTCCCAGGGAGGCCTTCTTTTCAGGGAAACAAGCTTGTAGAGTAGTTTTTAATTATTTAATTACCAAATACATACTTTCATGAAAACACTCAAAAATTCTTTACCAGAGAATCTCAGACGTGATTTCTCGGCCACCTGCCACTACCCACTGTCACAGCAGTACTCGATACTCTCGTCAGCAGCGTCCAAACCCTGTGTGCGTATGCCTTTGCAAGCCGGTGTGCACGCATTAGTGTGCACACGATATTTAAGAATGATAACCGATAGAAGCCAAAGTGTATTTTATGTAAAATTGTATTTGTTTTGCTTATAATCTTTGCAGTACAGAAGATATAAGCTGAGGCTTTGTTTGCTCTAGGCAAGTGCTCTACTGCTGAGTTGAACCCCCAATTCTCCCAGACAGATTTCTGAGGAGAATCATGGGGGCTCGAAGTCATTTCAGAAAAAAAAAAAATCTTGGGGGCCAGCCAGATAGCTCAGCAGAAAAAGCATCTGCTGCGGCAGAAGCAGGGACCTGGCTTCCATCCCCAGCATGCCGTGCAGACCCCTCCCCTGGGGCATGCTGAGGACTGAGCGACTGAGACAGGGCGTGGTGGCGCCTGCCTGTAATCCCAGCTCTTGGGAGGCTGAAAACAGGAGGATCACTAAAGAGTCCAATCTGTGTAGTGAGACCCTGCAGACCTTGTACTAAATACATTAAAAAAAAAACCTTACAGCCAGACTACTTTTTTAAATCCTCATGAAAGGTAAATACCCTTTCGAAAGCTGCCTTTTCTGCTCCCAGTGTTAAATGGGAGAAAGACATTGTCTCCCTCACTAGGGAAGAACTTTCAGATGTTACGCTGGGGGCGGGGGGGCGGGGGAGGGGGGGAGCATTGATCTCACTGGTAAAAAGGCACGGAAGGAGACTGGACAACACACTGAGCAAGTTTGAATGCAATGATTTTCAAGCCGTGAATCAAAAGTGTTTATCAGTTCAATATGGGCACATTTAGAAACAGCAAATTCTGAGACTGTCACACCAGAACAACTTAACTGGGTATCCAGGAGTGTGTCAGGAACCGGAAGTCAACAAAGTAACAATATTCAGAATAAGAAAAAAATGAGGGGCCCGGCGGGATGGCTCAGTGCTCTAAAGCGCCTGCTTGGGAAAGCTTGGGCGGCTTCAGGGACTGCAGTTCGATCCCCGGCACCACATGCTGTGCCAGCCCTGCCTTCGTGGTGGGCTGAGACGGCCATAAAAATGAGTGAATAAATAAACAAAGGTTCTGAAACAAGAAAAAATAAAATAAAATAAAATTTTTTAAAAAAAGAAAAAGAAAAAATGATACATAAATTTATTTCAGAAATAGGAACTGTATCAATTATAAAATAGCAATTTCTGTGATCATGCAATCATGCGTATCACATTGAATCCTGGTAGATTTAATTCAGTAGCAAGTATTAATGTAATAAATTATTTTTAAGACCATCTTCGGGGCTGGCAAGCTAGCTCACTGGACTAAAGCGACCACTTAGGGAAAACGCAGAGACCGAGATTCGAACCCTGGCACCCCATGCCGCACCAACCCCGCCTCCAGCACAGCTGAGCTGTCCAGAGTCCAGGCATGGTGGCGCACACCTGTAATGCTAGCGCTGAGGAGGATGAAATCAAGACGACTGCCATGAGTCTGAGCTACCTGGTGAAACCCTGTAGCAACTAAATACATAAATAAACTAAAATTTTAAAAATCCTATTTTAAGAAGCCCCTTCAAATTCCAAATGCCCATTCCATCGCACTGGACACCATAAATTTAGATTTGAAATGTGGCCCCCAGCATTCAGGTACGGAGGGCTTGATCCCCAAAAGAGCCGTATTCAGAGAGAGGGCACCACAGGGAAGCGCCCAGATTTAGCTTCAGCAGTGAGCAAGTCCTCTGAAGAGAGTATAATTTGATGGAATCCTGAGAATGATGGAGACCGAAGTGGGGCCAAGCTGCAGGCAATGCATCATGGGAACACGACCTTGACCCTGTGTGGCAGCCCAGGCCTCTCCCACTGTGTCTCTGTTGCTTTCTTGGTTTCCAGGCTGCCACGAGGTGAGCGCCTTTCTACCGCCAGGCCCTTCTTCCATGAAGTTTCTGTCTCACCACAGGCCAGAAAGTGCAAGAGCTGACTGTGGACTTTGGATGTTGTTATGGTTTGTGTCTAGGTGTTCCACCAAAGCCTCATGCAGTCATGAGGTGGCTTCTGGAATTTGTGATTGATTATTGTAGGTGTGGGTGCTGCACCTCCCCTGGGGCAGGTGATTTGCATTTCAGTGTAAGGAAAGAAGAGAAGTTAGCGGCTTGAGATATCTAGCTCTCCCTGCTCTTTTGCTCTTAGCTGCCGCCATGAAAGGTGCCCCCTGCCATGTGCCGCTCTGCATTGGAGCCAGCTGAATATGGACTGAAGCCTCCAGTAACTGTGAACTGAATAAACCTTTCCTTCCCTCATTTTGAGTGTCAGGTATTTATCCCAGCAATGAGAGAAGGGTAACTAAGACAGATGTCATGATTCAAAATAAACCATTTGCTCTTTAAGTTGTTTTTAAGTTGTTTCCTGAGGCATTTTGGTCACAGTGATCCTAGCCCTACACGCACACACACACACACAAAAAAAAAAATCATATTCATGCAAATACAACTGAAATCAGATACACTGCATTTAATTTATTCATCTAGACTTTAAGCCAGCAAAGCCCGGACCTTCAGCTAGGGTAAGGGATTAGTTTTATTTCAGTGTATTGTCTGACTTATACATGCAACAGAATTTTCACAACAGTATTACTGAGTTTGTCACCTCGATAAAGAAAAGACGTGAAAATGATGAACGTACAAGGAGAAAATGTTCGTAGAATTCAATGCTATCCTTTGAAATCTCACTTTTTCTAAGAAATAAAAAGTCAGCCTTTAATTCCTTCCCTATCTCAAAAATGTAACACGAGCTCTCTATGAGAAGTTAGGAAGCACAAAGAGAGGAACGGATCTATTACCCAGGAGGGACAGTCTATGTCTATCTATAGATATACCTATTCTATATGTATGTCTCCTATACATGCTCAAGCAAGCCACAGTTGTTGAAGACACTTCTATGCCATCTTCCTTTCCGGGTTTCAGTTCAATGTTTTGCGATTGAAATGTTATCAGATTTTATAAAGGAAATATATTGCTCTTGATTACGCAGGAGGAAGTTGAAGACTTGGCTAAGTTTCAAGGAACTTTTTACCACTGTGAAAACAATTTTAATTATTAATGTACGTGAGAGTTCAAAGGTTTTGTAAGAATTTTCCACTGTCAGCCTCGAAGCCAAGAAGCTTGCCTGCTCACAATAATTTGCATACTTTACTTGTATGTTTAAAAAGTCATATGTTCACACAATTATTCTGGATAACAGAATTTAAGCAATTGTTAAAATGTATGAATGTCTTAATATACTGATACAAAGCAAAAAAGAAGAGGAGGAAGAAAGAAGAAGAAGAAGAAGAAGAAGAAGAAGAAGAAGAAGAAGAAGAAGAAGAAGAAGGAGGAGGAGGAGGAG
>PVJA010043119.1:0-16954 GCA_004027025.1 Myocastor coypus | reverse complement strand
GTTTTCCAAATTCTAAGGACTTAGAAGCAAGGTTGAAAAGGTTCACTTCCTGCCTCACACCCTAAATCACAGCAGATCACAGTATCACATAATTTGAAAACAACAGGAATGGACAGAAGCTTCTAGAATCTTCTGAAGGGATTATGCAGGTCATCTGATGCATTTGACATCAGCCTTGCCACTGGAAGCTAGAAAACACTGCAGTACAGACTGCAGAATCCTAAAGG
Source organism: Myocastor coypus (assembly GCA_004027025.1). NCBI lineage: Eukaryota > Metazoa > Chordata > Mammalia > Rodentia > Myocastoridae > Myocastor > Myocastor coypus. The sequence continues at coordinate 16,727 of PVJA010043119.1, read as the reverse complement.
CAGTGGTTAGTTTTATTCTAGAACATTTTTCACTCATACATAAACTTAATGTGTCTATATTCTCAAAGAAGAGAATACAATCGTGACTACCAGAAGATGGGAAGGGTAGTCAGGAGAAGGTATAGACAGATGCCAGGACTAAGCCACTAAGGGCATAAGGTCTCATGTTCTAGAGCATGGAGGATAGCTGTACTTTGGTAATCTATTCTGTATTTTATGGAGTACTAGAAAACAACAGTTTAAAGTCTCCAAACACAAATGGTAAAGAGATGGAAATTTTAATTATCCTAATTTAATCACTATATATTTTGTATAAATACAGTGAATTATAACAGTTTCCCCAAATTTGTATGATTATTAAAAATAAAATTTAAAATAAATTTTATTTTATGCCAAGTGAAACAGCTACACAAACATGTAACAGGCAAAAGGCAATTTTATGCATGCAACTCTTAAAAAGTTATTTTCTCTGGAAGAGGCTACAGTAAGTACTCTACAAGAATTAAGAATATCTCCAGGGCTGGCTAAATAGCTCAGGGGATTAAAGCTCTTGCAAGCAGGTGCAGGGGCCCTGTGTTTGATCCCCGGACCTGCTGTGCTGGACAGACCTCGGGGTGTGCTGAGAAGGCAATTGAGACTGGGCCTGGTAGCATGTGGCTGTAATCCCAGCAGTGGAGAGGTTGTAGACATGCGGATCACTATGAGTGTGATCTAGTGGTGAAACCTGAACACCTATAGACTCTTCCCTAAAATACACAAAAAAATAAATAAATAAAATAAAGAAAAAAGTAAAAGGAGTGAGAGGATTTAAAACGTGGGATGTGAATCATGATAACAATGCAGCAAATTTTCAGAGAGCAAACAGTTGCACAGAGAGCAAGAACTTGGAAGGCAAAAATACAGAGGGTGGAACAGATGTGAAAGTCAATAACTGAGCACTCTGGAAAAATGATTTTCTGGCATTTGATTGACCTATTAAAACACAGGGGAAATGACAGATATATGGAAAATTAAGCATATTTATTGATTGATTTTTGCAGAACCAAGGTTTGAACTCAGGCCCTTGTGCTTGTCAGTCAGGCCCTTACTGAGCTATCTCCCCAGTCCGTAAGCACACCTTTAAATTGAAGAAATTGTTAACTTCAGGAAAAAGAAAACAAGGTCACGTGGGAAAGAGGAAAAAAAGTTGAAGGCAGTTTTTTGACCCAACTACAAATGGATATGTAACCATTATAATGTAAACTTTGTGTTTCATTTGATAAAACTTGCTGTATAACCTCACTGGAGGAAGGTGAAACAGAATATGATACCACTAGTGAGAAATGGAAGAAATAAAGAAGCTCAAGGCTCTGTTTCAAAGCTATTAAGGGAACAGATGATTGAAAATAAAGAGTAACATAAATTTAAATACAAGTAGATAAATATTGGAAGAAACATCTTAGAAGGGTTAAGTTTTTGGATATGTAGTAGAAAGCCATGGAGTTAAAAAAAGAGGGGCACTACTTTTTAATGTAGGATAGCATTGAGGCAGAAGAAACAATTCTATTCATTATTAAACATAACATTAGCTACTGTAATGTAAGATTTATTTTTTTCCAAGCTTTTGAAGTTTTTGAAGGGGGCAGACTGGAGAGACAGAGAATTTTAAATTTTGCTCCGATTATTTTTCAGTCGTATGTTCACAAGTAACTAAACATTGTAAAACTTCACAAGAAACACAATAAAAAGTTGATTTAAAATTCTGCTATCCAAATGTTACTGCCACTAAATCAGGTAAAACAGTTTTACACCATGTTGAATATCCTTAAATAGATAAAGATAGAAATGGCTAGATATTTTATTGGCTTTTAAAAGTAAGATCATATATAGATCACATGCTGTAATATATATTAAATTTAATTATGAATAGTAAACGGGGAAACTGAAGCAAAATTAAATTACAAATTATTAAATACCTGATTTCTCACCATAAAATGTAGAGCTCTGTTGCGGTTTGTATCTAGTTGTCCCTCCAAAGCCTCATGGAAATCATGGGGCTGTCAAGCACGCGGGGCTCGAAGGGCGGGACTGTCAAGCATGCAACTCGAGGGGTGGGGCTTGAGGGGGCATGGCCAAAACAGGCGTTAAGTCTTACACTGACAGCATGTGATATCAGAGTGCCCCCCTCCCTAGGAGGTTATTTCACGCGGAAACGTGGAGCATATCATCCTGGACGCGGCAGCGCCCCAGCCCCTCCTCCTGTACCTATAAAGCAGAGGCAGCGTCTTGAAACCTCCAGGAACTATGAGCTAGATAAACCTTTCCTCCCCTAAACTTGTGTGTTGGGTATTTGTCCCAGAAACGACAGAATAGTAACTAAGACAAGCTCTAAGCTTGAAAGATAAAGGATAGGGCGATGTGACAAACAGTAAAACTGGAGTCACTGCAGTTAATATAGCACAATACAATATCGTCTATAATACCAGTAGGCTCCTCCTGCTAAGAAATATAGGAATATCACCTTCTCCCGCACTTTCCAATTACCTGGGCACCACTAATTTTACATAGTTATGATCAATAACATTAGCAATATTTATAGCAACAACGTCCTCAGTAATTTGGCTTTAATTCTACATTTAGATTCAAACACCACCACTCCTTTGTACCACAATTTCTTGAATATTTTGATTTATTTCTTAACTAGTTACAATTCATTGTCAGGACAGACTTAAGAGCTATTTTCCATGAATTCTTCCGTGTTTGTGAATGTGTGCTTGCTGTCTTCTCTCTTGGCACCTCAGCCCTCTTTCCCTTTGGCTTTGTGGAAATTCCTCCATCATCTCTGGTGCCAAAGGTTGCTGTGAGGAAATCTGAAATCTGTTTGTCTTTCAAGCCCTAGTAGTTGATCTCCCTTGCATACCCATAGATTTATACAACTTGCTTCTTTTAATCCTTTTATACATTATTTTACATCAAAACTGGAATATTGATCATACTTTGAATCTAAAGATTCATTTTTTTCTTTACCAAAGAGGAACTATTATTTAATTCATTTACTCAACACATACTTATTAAACATCTACATGCTAGGCACTAGACTGCTTAATACATCACTGAACAAACAGACTAAAGAAGAAAACCCTGCATAGGTAGCTCAACAGGCAGGGGGAAGGCAGAGATAGTTAACAGGAAGCATAATGAAAAAAGTAAATCACAGGGTAAATTAAAATGCTATGACAGAAGGAGTCAAAGGCTGTGGGAAAATAAAAGGAAAACCAGAACAATGTAAGATTGAGGACATGGGTTTGGAATATTGCAAGGTCAGTTTTCAATTTTGAACAAGTCAGCCTTATGTAGAAGGTGATGGTTGGCATGGGCATAATCGTACTAGGCTAAGGCTGGAGGATCTTAGCTCTGAGCCCACCCTGCGAAATTTAGCAACTTAGAGAGATCCTGTCTCAGAATTTAGAAGGGAGCATGGAGGGTGAGAACATAGCTCACTGTAGAGCCCTGGCTTCAATCCCGAGCATGGGAGGTGGGGGAGGTGATGTGTAGGCAAAGAGTTGAAGGAGTAAAGGAATGACTCTTAAAAATATCTCAGGGACAAGAATTTGAACAGAGAAAACAGTGAGGGCAAAGGCTATCAGGTGTACTCTTGGCATTCGGGAGAATGTATAAGTAAGGTGGTCACTGTGACCAGACTCAAGGGAATGGAACAAAATGCTGTGTTTGCTAAAATCACCCAGATGATAGTGGCCAGGTAGGCGGGGTCATGTAGGACACTGAAAGGGCTTAAGTATTACTTTTGTGGATTCAGCCAATGGTGCAATATGACTAAAGATCTAAAAGGATTACTCCAGAGGGCTGGGGAGATAGCTCTGTGGTACAAATGCCTGCCTGGCAAGTGCAAAGTCGTGAGTTCAAACTCTGGTCCTGTCAAAATAAATAAATAAATAAATAAATAAATAAATAAATAAATAAATCCAGTTATTTTGTTAATAAGTAAGATGTGACAATAAAGTACAAGGAATGGAAACAACTAAGAAGCTGTTGCTATAATTTAGGTAACAGTTTATTATCTTTTTATGTATTTTGTTAGATAATAATAGAAAGCTTGTACGAAAAGTTCACGTAAAGCCAAAAGAATAGGATTCTCTAAATTCGGTGAATGTGTAACTTCAGTAACAGAATACAAAGAAGGCCTGAATAGCAAACACAGTATTAGTGAAGAAAACAAAGTTGAAAAACATAACCCTCAACTACAAGAGTTACTATAAAATTGAAGTCACCAAGAGAATATGGCATAGAAAAGAAAATAGATAAATAGCTCAATGAGAAGAATAAAAGGCCCAGAAATAGACCATTTGGCATAAATATAATGCCAGCTGATCCTTGACAAAGAAGCAAATGCACAAGAGTGAGTAGAGGTCCCACTGCAAAAGAAAAAGAATTTATCTTAAAATTGTTACAAAAAGTGAGTCAAATGGACCATAGACTCAAATGTGAGAGAAAAAGCTCACATTTTAGAAAAAGCTCCTAGAAGACAGCATACAAAATTCTAGCCTGCCTTGAACCAGCCAATGCCTTTTTATGTATACACAACAGGCAGGATTCAGAAAAGAAAGAAGTGATAAACTAGGTATCAAAAAAATTTAATATTTCTACTCTGCAAAAAGACACAACCAGGCAGCAATATAAAAAGACAACCCACAAAAAATGAGGAAGGACAGACAAGATAAAAGATTGATATCTAAGCTATACAAAGAACATTTAATCAATAATAAAGAAACAAATGTTCCAGTTTTTTTAATTTTTATTTTATTTATTATTTTTATTCTTGTTTCAGAACTTTTGTTTGTTTATTCACTCATTTTTATGGCCGGCTCAGCCCACCCTGAGGGCAGGGCTGGTGCAGCATGCAGTGCCAGGGATCGAGCTGCGGTCCCTGAAGCCGCCCAAGCTTCCCCAAGCAGGTGCTTTAGACCACTGAGCCATCCCGTGTTCCAGTTTTTTAAAATGGGCCAATGGACCAAAAACCTTAACAGAAACATCACCAATAAAGATAGACAGGTAGCGAGACAGTGCATGAGGGGCACTCCACATCATATGTCATGGGAAAATGCAAATGAAAACACCAAAATCCAGAACCCCGCCATTGACAGTACAGAATGCTAATAAGGATATGCAACAACAGAAATTCTAATAAAAGTACAAAACAAAATGGCCACTCTAGGAGACAGTTTGGTGTTTTCTTCTAAACATTCTCTCATCATATAATCCTAAAATCACACTTCTTAGTGCCTATTCACTCTAAGAACTTAAAAGTTATGTCCAACAAAAAATGTGCATGCAGATGTGTCTAGCAGCTTCAGTCATAGTTACCTAAACATGGGGAAAAACAAGGTATCTCGCGGCAGGTACATGGATAAACAGACCCAGTTATTTTCCAAAAACAGAACACTATTCAGCTATCGAACTACAGAATGTATTGGCCAAATTAAAATTTATGTTATTAATGAAAGAAGTCAATCTAAAGAGACTACATGCTCATTTATTTTCAGCTGTACCACATTCTTAAAAAAAAAAAAAAAAAAAAAAAACTCTAGGTTTTACATATTCCTTTTGTAGACATATGTCATCTAATAGTGTTCTGGGTGGAGAAGGAAGGGAGTTTATGGATGAAAAATGATGAAGGTATTGACACACACAAACACACACACATACACACACACACATACACACATACGTTTATATACCAGCATCCCAAAATAAATGTAACTATTATACATTGCAAACCCACACTAGAAGAGCAATTACTTTCCCAAATCTCAAAAACATAGAGCTCCAAGAGTGAACTTTGAGAGGCCCAGCCAAATAGCTCAGCGGATTAAAGTGCCTGCAAGCAGGCACAGTCCAGACCTGCCTTGCTGGCCCCACCCTCAGGGCCCCCTGAGATGGCAATTGAGACTGGGCATGGTAGTGTGCCTGTAATCTCAGTTCTTGGGAGACTGTACACTGATAGTGAAACCCTGACCACCCCTCCCTAAAAACAAAGCAAACAAATAAACAAAAAAAAAGAGCGAATTTTGATGTTCTTTCTGATGGACTTCATGTAATACTGATGTGTGGATATAGCCTCATCAGTTATAACAGACATGCCAGTCTAAGAGGACACTCAAAAATGCAGGAGTTGTTCATGTTTGGAAAGAAGAAGAAATATGTGAAGCTCTGTACCTTCCACTCAGTTTTATTGCAACCCTAAAACTGCTCTAAAAGTTGTTTCAAAACTAATCATAATAATAAATTTTTTAAAGATTGACAGAGAAAGAGATGTGGTGTGAAGTTTTTTTTTTTTTTTTTTTTTTTTTTTTCATGTAGGAAACCACCCAGTGAGATAAATTAGATAACTTGAGTCAGCCCTATACCAAATCTCAAAGAGAACATAAAGATAAATTTAATGCTTCAAAGTACAAAGTGATTCACTAGGGACAGAGAATATTATTGAAAGAGAATTTTTCTTTTCATTTCATTTTATTATTAGTGGGAATCTCCCTATGTGATTTTATCATCCCCAATCAAGTGCCAGCTATCATTTCTTCAGACTAAATAAAGTCCTTTTTGGTTCAGATTTCTTGGGCAAATATTATTAAGGTTAAAAGAATTTTCCTACATCTGATTTAACCATAAAACACACAGAACTTCCTGTATATTTATCCTTATGGAATCCAATGCTTCTAATGTGTTCAGATTGAAAGACAGTGTGACATCAGAACGCCTCCACTGTCTTCCTTGCTCCGGATCATATCTCCCCTCTGGTCTCATCCTCATCAGGACATAGAACTGGCTTCCAACGTAACTTCCCAAGCCTGCCAAAACAAAGCGTCATGGTTCATTGAAAGATAAGGGCAACCCGCGAACTCAATAACTTAAACACTGGTGCAGGTCATGAAGGATGTGAGTTTTCACCTCTGATCTTAGTTCATTAGGTGATTCTTTTTTTTTTTTCTTGGTATATTATCTACTTTTTATTCACTTAATAAGAAAAAAAGTAAAATAGCAATGAAACAGTTTCAAATCAGGTTGGTAGGACAGTTACAATAATTAATACACTGCATATTGGTGCCTTAATAGTAGTTATTCAAGGACAAGTTGCCGACCTGAGATCTTGTCTAAACAATAAACAAGGACAAGCTTTTGTTCTCAATGAACTAAGAGGAAGTAGTTGTATATCTATCCAAACTCTCTTGTGTGTGTGTATATATATATATATATATATATATATATATATATATATATCTTGTAAGCAATGATGCTGAGCCGTACAGCAGAGATTAGAATAGGAAACTACCACCACTACTTCCTCAGACACCACAGACTGTCAACTACAAAACTTTATTTGGAAATAATCTTAAAATATAAACTACTCATGAATTAACAAATATTAAGCACCATTAGGTACCCAATTTATTTTGTGTGGAATAAAAGAATAAGATAAAATTAAAAGCTCTTCTTCATACATTAATTATTCAGCCTAATGTTGGTTGCAGATCACTTAATTAAAGATAGCCCTGTTCCTAAGCACCAAACAGGTAATTGAGTATCTGAAACTGGTCAATCCATCACTTCAGTGCAAATTCTGCCAGACAGCGTCTTACAGGTTTGGCCCACTCTGTACAAGGTCCTTCGCACATGGTGGGGCAGCGCCTGCTCATCACTGTCGCTTTAGCTAAAAGCTTCTGCTAAGCACAGGGCTGAATACGGTTGTGTCTCAGGTCCTGCACAAAGTGAGACAATACTTGTCCTCTGGAGGTCTGCACACCAAGACCAAGAATGCCAAAACAGGCAGAAGTAGAAGAGATTCAGGTAACTGAATAAGCTTGCATACAAGTTTCATGTTTTACGTAATTAAAAGGGTAAATGAGAAAGTGGTAGAAACTCCTGTCTGTCCTGTGCATTTTGATCAAGTGGAAATGTCACAGGAGCAGAATAAGCAAATTTAAATAACCAAATTTCATTTTGTAACACTTCATTGGGTTCTATGTTATACAGCACAGTAGTAACTGAAAACTATGGGGGGGGGTTACAGTAATATATCTTGTGCTTTACAGAGGAAAGAAAAAACAGATTTGGATTTTTCTTAATGCAATGAATGATAAACCCTTGTAAACTTAGAAAATTCTATAGAATAGTCAGTTTCAGCAAGACCACAGTAAGGAAAGCTCTTAAAATAAGGCAGCAAACTATGAGCTACTGAATTATCCTAGGCAGGCAGTTTGAAAGGGACTTCTTTAATGAAGCTTGTTTTAAATTGTCCATCTCTTGTAAAGATGTGTGCACTCCTCAGAGGCCTTCTGCGACCAGGTTTTGTTTTTGTGAACTTACTGAATAGGATTTAAACTTCTTAGCTTTTTTTTTTTTTCCTTTTCAGAAACTACAAACGCAATCAGTCTGAGTAGAATCCATTCAACTGGCCTCTGCTTTCTGAATGCAAGAAAGAAGTTACTTTTCCTCCCCTTCGTTTCATTCCAGCTGAGCACAGTGCCGCAAACATCTCACGCTGAAATCAGTGCCTTTTTAAAACTTCAAGGGGCTTGAAAGCTCGGAACCTGCTCCGAGGTGAAGTGGCTCGGAGAGACCAGCTCAGATGCACCCGATTTGCACTTCCTTCTGCTGTAAAGGGCCTCAGTCCTTTATCCGCAGGCCTCATTATGAAAGTTCTCTCACTATGCATGCCAGACCAGGGCGGGTCTCCTCCTCTTTGCTATTGCAGCCCAGCTCTCCATTTCACTCGCTGAAAAGAATCCTGGTCACTGGCTGAAGTCTACTGCGAGATCAAGAGAAACCTAGTTCTCTACAGTGGAGGGAGAGTTAATTGCTCTCCCTTCCCCAAGAGCCTGCCGCAAATCTGTCTGGCTTTATATAAGCGCTGGTTTCTTCCGCTTCTTTCTAAGAGTTCTAACCTGCCAAGGGCCTTTGCCTTGCCAAACTGCCCAGCTGAGCTCAGACAGTGTAAGTAGACCTCCCAGCTACACTCTTAAACTCTCATAAAGTAAAATCGAAAGATTCTCTAATATGTATCTCTTTTTCAGAAATTCCATGTTTTTCTTTTTAGCTTTATTCAGTCTCAAAAAGTTGAATCAAATTCTTAAACCCACAGCCTTGCAGAAGGAAGAGCAAATTACACTTTCCATGCTATTGCATTGAAGGGCACTTTGCAATCAGTTGGCACGAAAATGAATTGTGGACTAACTGGCTAGTCTCCTCCAAGAAATTTGATGTATCAGAGCTTCTCATCTTTCTTCAAGTAAGCCCTTGTGCCCAGTACTTTGCTCTTTGTTCAGTCACACTCTGAAACGTTGGTGACTCATGCCAACACTGCCTGAGAATTCTTAGAGGGAAGGGTTTGGTTCTGAATGGTTCACCTCATGGAATTTCTTCCTTGGGCACCCAAGTTACTGTCAATTGTTCAGCTTACTATCTTAAGGAATCACATTAATTCTTGCAGGTAAATAAATTAGCAACAAAGCTTCCTGATGAAACAATTCTTTCTCCCCGGTACCTAAACCTCACTGTAATCACTGGCCCCCTAGAACCTATGCCTATGTAGATTCCTCCACCTGTATTTCAGGTGTGGCTGAGCGTTGCTGGTGACCCTCTCTACTGACCTCTGTAGATACCTATTAGCAATGTTTCAATAGTTGTAAAAACCTGCCTTCCCAAATCCACTTGATTTTACACTTCGACAATAGAAAACAATCTAAACAACTTACAAGACTCATTGATGTGATTCCTCTGAAAACAGGATTATTTAAGAACTATGTAAGGTTTCAAACAGAAGATTCTTCTCCTAATTCTTTGTTCATTGTAAAATTTGCACATTTTAGATTAGTATTAAACATTTTGTTTCAACTACCCAAGACAATGAGCTTTTATCTTGAAGAGGACAGATTTTAATGCTCATGGGTTAAGCCTAAACACTGAGCACACACTCACATCGAGGTTCTAGTATTTTCTTACTTACTTGAATGAGTATTATTTTTCCTTTGTGAAGTAGTTTATCTTTCTCATCATCTCTTATTTAATACTTCAAATGTTAAATGTTTTCATTCAATGTGAACTTCTGTATTTAAGGGAAGACAACTACAGCTAGTAATTTCCCAAATTGATAGTTTATGTAAGAAGAAAATCAACCTAGGAAATCAGGCCTTGTTTACAGCGAGGCAGGCACTTCAGGGCAGCAGTAGTCAGGTGTTATATTTCTGTGTAGTGCTTTCCCGTTTTTCTGTTGAAATCTGTGGAATATAATTTGCAACACTGGACGTGATGGCTTATGTCTTTGTATCCCCTCAAAGCCTCATGCAGTCAAAGCCTCATGTAGGCCTGGGCCATTTCGCAGGTAGCTAAATTTGGAGTTTGTGATCGACTCATGGTCCAGCGCTGGGATTACAGATGTCAGTGCTACATCTGCTCTAGGGTAGACAGCCTGCGTACAGCACAAAGGACAGAAGCAGGCTAGTTTCTGCTCAGCTGCTCTTGTTGCTTTTGTTATCTTCTGCCACTATGAATGGTTGCCCCTCTGTCATGTGCCACCATGCCTTGAAGCCAGCCAATGATGGACTGAAACCTCTAAAAGCTGTGAGCTAAATAACTCTCTCCTCCCTTAACATTGAGTGCTGCATATTTTGTCTCAGGAATAAGAGAGAAGTAGCTAAGAGCGGGTAGTGTTCTGAGTTTGCTTTCCACTTACATTATAAAACTAGTCAGTGTAGTAGATCAAGGAGACAATATAGATAGGCCAGAAGCAAACAACAGGGCATCCCCACCCCTTGGTGGCTAATGATGCAGTACAAGATCTCATTCAAGTTCTTACAATACCCAAATGCTAGACAAATTGAATCACATGCCATATTCAAGTAGCTAAGACATCTCTCGGATGACATTCCATGACAAATGGCCTTGAGTTAAGTAAAAATTTAAAAAGACTTCCTTCATTTCTTACCTCTGTACTCAAATCTTTTCATTTCTAGTCAACAGGCCTGGAGTTCACATGTTACAAAACTATGTGACATTTCTCTCCACACCTCTGTTTTGGCATGCGCCCAACCCCCAACTTAGCACCTGACGTCATGCAGGCGTGAGTCCAGGACACTCAAGAGTCAGGAGGAAAGGGGGCATCTCCTCCTGTAGCTGGTACTTGTGCTTACAAGTCCCTTTTGTATGAATCAGATCAAAGGAACAAGAGTTAGAGCTTGCTCTGTCCTAGGCTCCTGCAGACTGTCCCAAAGTGTTGCTGGCCCAGAGAAGTTGGTATGGCAACAGCAGACTTCAAAAAATTTACCATTTGCATCCACTCATTGTTTCAACCAGTACTTAGTGAACCTTGACTTAGTTTCAGGTATTTTAAATTGGACACAGTCCCTACTCCCCCTTATATCTTGCGATTCAGTAGGGGGCGCAGTTATTAAACAAGTAAATATTTTAAAATATACTCTGCAGTCTCTCAACATGAGAAAAAAGATTCTGTAAAAATTATAAGTTTTCATGAAAGAGATTAGGGCAGTGGTTCTCAACCTTTCTAATGCCATGACCCTGCAATACAGTTCCTCATGTTGCAGTGACCTCAGACCAAAAAATAATTTTGGTGGCTACTTAAAAACTGTAATTCCAAATAAATAATATTTTCCAATGGCTTTAGGCAATCCCTGCCAGGGTCACAACCCACAGGTTGAGAACCACTGGATTAGGGGAACATGAATTTAATTGAAAAATGAAACAAAGTCTTCATAGAAGCAATATCCAATTTAAGGACTGAGGAGACAGCTCAGTAGAATAAGCACTTGTCTGGCAAGCACAGGGTCCTGAGTTCAATGCTCTGTACCCCCCCCCAAAAAAAAGTCTAGTTTAATTACTGTAAGTACTATTTGGGTTTCTAGAATTAGTGTTTTCTTCAACAGATAAATGTCTGTGTTTCAAAGGTGTACTCTTTGTAGTTATTAAATAATTAACCCTTGGGACTAGGGAGATAGCTCAGCAGTCTAAGAGCCAGCCTGGTAAGCACAAGGACCTGGGTTCAGTCCCTGGCACCACCTACCACATCAGCCCTGGAACTCTGGGGACCACCATGCTGCCCTCTGTACCCAGGCTGATGGCTCATGCACGTAATCCCAGTGCTGAGGAAACTGAGACAAGAGAATTGCTATGAGTCTATGCTGTATAGAGAGACAATGTACAAAATAAATCAGTAATTTTTAAAAAAATAAATAATTCACCATTGTCTACCTCTTTGGCTTTATGTACTATCTCATCCTGCCTTATATCCACCCTCTAGAACCCCACATTTCTTGTATTTATCCCTCAAAATGCTATGTGGAGCCTCTATCACATAGCATCTGCTGGCCCCACTACACTGACTGCCAGTTCTTCACTGTGGCTATTCCTCCTCATCTTCACTTGCTTATCCAGACAGAGCACCACCTCCTCCCTGTATGGCAACCCCACACATCTCAGTTCCAAGCACACATTCACATTCCACTTGTGTAGGGTAAAAGTGTTCAATGCCAAAAATCTCCTATGCTCCAAACAGCAAAGTGGACCGAGTGCCTGCTTTCAAGCCCTCCTTTCCTCCAAACAGCAGTGTGCACCTACCTGACCTCGGAAGCCATGAAGTATGGCGGCGCTGCTCACTGGGAGGCCTTCCTGCGTTCCCACAGATCCCTGCAACTACCTCTGAATGCAATCATGAAGGGACCTGCTCGTGCTGCTTCCCTTCTCAAGCGCTTCCTCAGATAGCCAGTGCTAACACAGCTGGTGGACACTAGCCTACTGAATCCCAGAACTCAGGAGAAGCTTGAATGGAAAAACGTCCTGAGAATCATTACTTACAGAGATCAGAAACAGTAGCATGATTTAGGAAAATCATTCTGTAAACTACAGAACAAAGCATGAGGGAAATGTTCTGGTTCAGATGTGGTTCACCAAATTCAATTAGCAATTAGCAATTAGCAAGGAGCCTTTTATTACAGCAGTAAGAATAACTATCCTTTTTTTCATCATTTACTAGAACCAAATTTTAAATACATAATCCTTAATTTTCACTGCAGAGTTTACATCATGTTATTTAACTTTTACAATTGAAATACTGGGCTGGCCAGATAGCTCTGGGGACTAAGTGCCTACCTGGGCAGGCACAGGACTCAGGTTCAATCCCCAGCACCACATGCTGTACCAGCCCCATCCCAGGCACACTGAACTGGTCATCAAGAATGAGTATGGTGGCACACACCTGTAATCACAGCCCTGGGGAAGTTGAACATAAGAGCATCACTATGAGTCTGAAGTCCCTAGTGAGACCTTGTACCAAATACATGAAGTAAAAAATAAAACAAAATAATTCAAAAACTGAGATTTGAAATTTAAGCAAGTACACACAATAGTAAGAGATGGCAGAGATAAGACTAAATTTCACACTCTGCTTCCAAAATCCATGTTCTTTAAATCACGGCACATTGTCACTCTTCTCATTCATTCATTCATTCATTCATTCAATAAGTACGTACAGCTCTTGGCATTGTGTTGATGTCATCAGTCTGCCTCACTTGACTTTGGCGAGCTTCCAGTTTAGTGAGAAGAACAAATGTTGAAAACCAACATCAAAAGGGATAAACTTTGGGGGCTGGGGAGATAGCTCAGTAGAATAAGGGCTTGCATGGCAAATGCAAGGACCTGTGTTCAATCCCCAGTCCCACAAAAAAAAAAAAAAAAAGGGACAAGCTTTAATAGATGATTATTAACACTACTTTGGAGAACATGACAGTTAAACTTACAAAAGTATCGTGATAACTATTCCTAAAAAAGAAAGATGTGCTCCCTTGTTTAACTTTCAGATAGCAAAGATCCTTCATCCCTAAACATTTCTAATTACTTTGCTTCAGAACATCTAGGTTTCCCTCAGGATGGGTCATAACTCCAGCACAGCACTTCCTAGTCCCAACTTAGATAATTCCTTTTTAACCAACAGTGATATGATCAATTTTAAGACTTACTCCTGAAAATAAATAGTCATGAGTGACTGACTCTGCAGTGTGGATTCATCTCAGAAAAACTCTCTGGATCTCTGGTAAAGAACTGTGCAATACTTCTCTGTGCAATAACTAACAAGCTCCTTTGTTAAATCTCAGAACTCAGGCCGAAGATTTAGTGGGAAAATATCCAGACAGTGGCTGCTCATAGAAATTAGAAATAGTAGTTAATGAAAAACAATGCTATGAACTATGAAACAAAGCATTAGAGAAATGTGCTGGTTCCAATTTTATTCTGTAGTATTTATTTTGATTTTTGCCTCAGTTTTAAGTCAAAGAACTGTAACACTACTTGGCATAATGAGAAATGCTGAAGAACAAATAGAATCTCAGAAACAGAGAATCTAGAATCAGGAAACCTTATAACTCTTCTATCTTAGATTCTCAAACAGTTCAGGAAGCCCATGGAAGAAATTTTTGTCCCATCCCAGACTTCCTTTAAATTTATCTACAGACAGAGACCTTGTTCAAGTACCATAACAATTATTGTAGGAAGACCTTTCTCTATGCATTCAAAATATCTCCCTTGACAACCAACAAATGGGATCAATTGCTGCCTTCAGAAAAGTATAATCCTTTGGCCAGCCAAACAGCTCAGCAGATTAAAACACCAACAAACAGGTGCAGGGGCCAGGGGTTTGATCCCAGGCCTGCTATGCCAGCCCCGCCCTTGGGGCAGACGAGACTGGGTGTGGTGGTGTGCACCTGTAATCCCAGCTCTTGGGAGGCTATAAACAGGTGGATCAGTATGAGTCCAATCTAGTAGTGAGACCCTGAACACCTTGTAGTCCCTTCCCAAAAAAGAAAGAAAAATGTAATCCCTGTTCAGAATGCCAGTGTACTCGCTTATATACTTCTGTACTTTTCTTTAGGTATAAAATCTGCTTAGTGTAGGTTTTTTCTGAAATGTCTAGAGACATCTGTCAGAACTTTATTGAGGATATAGAACCTGAGGGAGGGCACTAGATAAGTAGAGAGGAATGAGTCTCAAACTCTGCTCCTTGGGAACGTGAATTCAAATATTCATTAGTTGATATGGATGGTGTCCTGTGGCGCAGTTAATACATGGATCTATTCAACAATAGCAGAGTTAATGCAGTTACCTGGCAGCAAAACATTTCCAAAAAGCCCAGCCTTTCTTCTCATTGACTATTGATGGCTGCAGCCCAGGGGAAAGTAGTACATTCATAAACATCAATCAGGGCAGCACGGCGCCTTCCAGTCTCCTTTAAAGGAGATAATGTATGTGAAAGCTCTTTGTCAACTGTAAAGCAGTATACAAATGTATAGAATTTTTACTATTGTTTTAAAAAGGAGTTGGAATAAAATCACCACTGTTTGTTTTAAAGTTTACTGTGTAGCTCTCTAACAAGAGGGCTTTGCTTCCCTTTGCATTTCTCTGCATAGATATTTGACAAAATGATTTTTAAATAATGAGGCTCAAGCATGTTGGTATTCGATGTAGGCTACACTTTTGATTCCAAGTTAAGGAAAGCATTTTTTTTTTTGCTATTTCCTCAATATATATCATTTTGTAAAATGACAAACGTTGCAAAATGCATAGACTAAACTGTATGATCTATCCTGAATTAACACAAATGTCCAATCCTGTCAAAAACAACAAGATCTACTACGTATAGCATAGCTGATATATTCCAAGAACTGTCAGAAGTCAGATATATATTATCTCAGCTAACCCTCACCACCAAACCTATTTCAGTTTACAGATAAGGAAACATTAAAAACCATCCAGAAGTTGCAAAATTAATTATTATCAGATCTCAGAATTAAAATTCAATAGTCTCCCCCACACACACACCCCCAAAAAACCCCTTTCTTCTATTTTCTAGAGAAGTTTCATTTGAAATGTATGGATGAAAGCTGGAATATCCCTCTCCTAGTGATTTTCATATGCAAGATTTTCACAAAAGGCCACATTTTAATATGTACTTTAGCAGGGTCTTTTTAGTTCATAAGGTACCATGGGATATTATCTAAGCTTTTATCTATTTAAATATATCATTTTCTTACTATAGAAATTTAAAACTTTAGAAGTCTCACATTTGTGTCATTTTCAAGAAAACCGGTGGCAGTGGAGATTTTCATGGGAAGCAAAAGAAGCTGTTCTCAGAGAAGCAAGCGGTGCACGTTTCCCTTACAGGCAAAACCCAGGTGAGGAAGTAGAAGCGATCATATTAAAGAACATGAAAGAAATAGGGGGACAGGGGCACAGAGAACAACAGAGGACAATGGAGGGGAACATAGGATAAAATATACTAGATGCATGTATGAAAAAGCCACAAGGACCCCCATTATTATATGCAATAAACATATACTCATAGCTAAGATAGGCGAAGAGAAAGAAGGCTTTCTTCTAAGTCATCAGGGGTCATCTTAGTCACTGTAGTTTTCCTTTTAATTAGTGATTTAAAATCTAAAACATGAAAAATCATACATCAAGAATTTAAAATCGAGACCCAAATCGCACCGCTGGGAGCTGAGCCTGCGCGCCCGCCGCGGGTAAGCTCCCTGCGCCCCTCTGTCCCGCCTCTGCGTTCCCGCGACTAACATCCTGTTCCAGCCCAGACACAAATCGCACTGCTGGGAGCTGAGCCTGTGCGCGGGCTGGGTCAGGATCCTTGGCCTGCCTTCCCTTTCCCCGCCCCCCCC
>PVJA010043118.1:0-16920 GCA_004027025.1 Myocastor coypus | reverse complement strand
AAAAAAAAAAAAAAAAAAGCTTTATGGAAACAGTGTAGAAAAAATATACACAGTGCAGTTATAAAAATGAAATGATTATCACGTAGGTGAAGATTATTCCCCCATTTTCTCCAGTGTGTAACATGCTTCTGAAAGTTTAAGACTACTTATATAAACATATTGATAAATTGGTACAGTCAATATAGTTCTCTTAATTTAGTTCTGTTTTAGGTTATGGTAAGATCAACTAAAGATATTATATTGCATTGTTTTATGTTACTAGACGTGACACTATAGTCACTTGTACATATTTGGCATTTTCTAGTCATTCCTTGTTGAGGATAATATAAATTATCCTCTCAGTTCAAGTAAATGCCAGAAAAACTGTATGACAATCCTAGTTATATAGAACTATATTTGCAGGTGCAGTCTGTCCAGGCAGGTAAGTAAAGAGAGAAAATATACTTTTTTTTTTTAGAATTTATTTTATTTTATTTTATTTTTCTTGTTTCAGAACTTTTGTTTGTTTGTTTGTTTGTTTGTTTGTTTTTATGGCAGGCTCAGCCTACCCTGAGGGCAGGACTGGTGCAGGCTGTGGTGCCAGGGATCAAACCATGGTCCCTGCAGCCGCCCAAGCTTTCCTAAGCAGGCTCTTTAGACCACTGAGCCATCCTGCCGGGCCCCTACTTCTTAAACTGATGATTTGAACTTGTCAGCATAGTGACAATTTTGAATTTACAATGTCTATACAGCTTCTACCTCACAAAGTATTCCAAACTGAGTTCCATAAGCAACAGATAAATATATTGCCTTACAGTTCTAGGAGGTAGAGGTGTAAGATCAGTGTCAGCAGTGTTAATTTTTTCTGATAACTCTGAGCAAAAATTCATTCCCTGCCTTTCTCCTGGGTTCCACCTCAGGCATTCCTGAGGCTTTAGAGGATGTTTTGAGTCTTCCCATTGTATATCTCTGTCTTTTCGTCCAAATTTCCCATTTTAGGGGCTGGGGAGATAGCTCCGTGGCACAAGTGCCTGCCTGGCAAGTGCAAGGTCGTGAGTTTGAACCCCGGTCCCACCAAAAAAAAAAAAAAAATTCCCATTTTAATGAATGGATCTGTGAGTAGATTTAATGAATGGATGTCATGTGGATTATGGTTCTCCATAATGTCCTTATCTTAATTTAACCATTTACCAAGACTCTCGAGGTCATGTTCTGCCAGTTATGGTGGCACACACCTATAAATCGCAGCACTAAAGAGGCTGAGACAAGAGGATCACCATGAGTTCGAGCCTAGCCTGAGCTATATAGGAAGACTGAGACCTTGTTTCATAAAAACAAAAAGTCACATTCATAGGTACTGAAGTTAGAACATCAGCATCACTTGGAGACACAATTCAATCCATAGCAATGCCTAATATTCTGTTGATCTGATAGCCTCTGCAGGATGCAGATATCTGGGGGAGGCAAAGTCCATTCAGCCTTGCTACACAGGCTATTGCAGTAAGGCCCAATGGTCTGTATTTTCACAGTTCTCTGTGGGTGATTCTAAAGCAGTGACCTCAAATCTCAACATTAACAAATCCAAAAGTTGAAAGTCCTGCTCTTCTGGTTCACTTTGCTTTTGGATTGGTTCATTCATCTTCTTGTTTTATTTGTGTTTATTTTCTTTTGTAGTTCTTGCAGTGCAAGGGATAGAACCCCAGGCCCATACATTCTTAGGAAGCACTTTACCACTGAGCCACACAATCCTGGGTCACTTTTGTTTGATAGTAGGAGGAAGAGGAGGGCCATTTAGAAAGAATATGAAGCCAACTTCATACTTCGAACTTTACAACTTGGAAAACATACATCTAGAAATATTATCTTTTAATTTTATAAATAGTAAAATAATATCCACACTTTCATTGATTATCCCACAAAACATCTCCATTTCACATATAGAAATCTGACTTTGCTTGTTTTCCATTTCTCTTTACTAGAATGAAAAGTTAATTCTAGAGCATCAAGAAAAGGCCAGTAGACTTCAAAAGCGTCTGAACCAAGCAGAAGAAAGAGCTAATTCGGCTTCCCAGCAGGTAGGGCTCCTTGACCTGAGGTAAATAATAGCCAGAATGCAGCAGAGATGAGCAGAGGTCTCAGAGGTGCCCAG
This sequence comes from Myocastor coypus, assembly GCA_004027025.1. Classification (NCBI taxonomy): domain Eukaryota; kingdom Metazoa; phylum Chordata; class Mammalia; order Rodentia; family Myocastoridae; genus Myocastor; species Myocastor coypus. The sequence goes on along the minus strand of PVJA010043118.1, from coordinate 14,792 downwards.
AGAACTAGTAGGGTGATTTCTGCTTGATTACCCTATTGAAAATCAGTCCCAGCCGGGTGTGGTGGCCCACGCCTATAATCCTAGCACTCGGGAGGCTGAGGCAGGAGGATCAGTGCAAGTTCAAGACCAGCCTGGGCTACAAAAGTGAGCTCAAGGCCAGCCTGGACTGCATAGTGAGACCCTGTCTCAAAAAAGAAAAAAAAAAAAAAAAAAAGAAAGAAAATCAGTCCCTGTAATGCCTGTGAGTGATAATCTTTAGAAACAAGTGTCAACCTTGGTGTCGTCCGCCTGGTGCTGACTTTTACAACTACACTGCCCAGTGTCATTACCACTGGCCATAGGTAACTGTTTACATTGAAGTTAATTGAAATAAAATGAACAGGGACCTGTGAGACAGCTCAGTGGACTAAGCCCCTGTTGAGCCAAGCCCAGGGACTGGGCTCAATCCCTGGCGCACCACATGCTGCGCTGACCCCGCCCCGAGGTGCACTGAACAGCCCCTGAGACTGGTCATAGTGGCACACACCTGTAATCCCAGTGCTGAGGAGGCTGGAAACAGGAGGATCACTGTGAGTCTGAGCTGTGTAACGAGACCCTGCACCAAATACATGAAATAAAACAGTGGACCTCTGTGTCGCACCAGTCACCTCTTAAGTGATCAGTAGCCAAGACAGGCATGTGCGACAGCAAACACACAGAAAGTCTCTTTTATTATCACAAAAAGTTGTTACACAGCAGTACACTTGATTCTGTTTAAAACGAAGCAGATATTTACTGGCAAATTAGAAAGCACCTCACTTTGAATATAATATTTTAATTTTTACTGCCTTTATTATTTCAGCTAAATAGAAAAATGATCTCATTTACAGGTTAACTGTATTTAATTCACATTTGTATGTGACCAAATGAATCTAAAATACAACATAACCAACATCATGGTGATGAAAAGAGCCATTTGTTCAAAGAAGAGGGGCAGGCCTTCCTCCTATTAGGAGAAATGGAGGCCAGGTCAGTGGCTTTAAATATAAAAAATGGGCAGGACAGAAAGAGGATGGGAGGAGCAGTAGGGAAAAAATGAACTTAATTACAGCAATATTAATTGACATTTGGTTATAAATGTACTGTCACGGGGCTCGGGGGATACCTCAGAATAAGCACCTGCCTGGCAAACTCGAAGTCCTGAGTTCAGTCCCCAGTACAGCAAAAAAATGAACAAAAAATATAAATCAGCAGCCTAAAGTGCCTGCTTAGGCAAGCTTAGACAACTGCAGGGACCAAGGTTCAATCCCCAGCACCACATGCTTCGCCAGCCCCACCCCCAGGGCAGGCTGAGCCAGCCATAACATACATACGTACATACATACATACAATAAATGTACTGTGGCCATGAAAAGGAATATTTTTCCTTGCTACTGTTGGCATGGGCTAGTAGCACTAAGTAGCAGTGTGACTTTGACAGTTTCACCTTTCTAAGCCTCAGTCTTCCCGAGTTTGATGTAGGGTAACAATACTTCTCTCATGCAGTTTGTAAAGGATAAAAAGAACCCGTGTAAATCATTTAATATAGTGGTAAGCAGGCACTTAGATGGATATGTGAGAACTTCAATGTCTTCGCCATGCCTCACAATTCACACTTACTTTCTGACATGGTTTCACTATGTTCCTGGCTGACCTAGAACTCCTAAGCTCAAATTGTCTTCCTTCTTCAACCTCCTACGTAGCTTGGAATTCAGGTGCACACCACCTGCCCAAACTAATCCTTTTATCTTTTGTAAGGAATATAGCAAAGAAAATGCCTACTTAAAACCAACTATCAGGGCTGGGGAGATAGCTCAGCAGCTAAGCACCTGCCTGGCAAGTGCAAGGCTGTGAGTTTGATCCTCAGAACCAAAAAAATCTACCTGGAGTTCCATCATGTCAAGGGTAAACTGTAGTACCTTATTTATATAATCCAGTGACCTCTAATTTATTTTCCTCCTGACAAAACAAAACCTATCCCTCAGTGGTGATTTTCTGTTATTTAAACTCTTGAATGGCAAAGTTTCTGTCATTCTTTTTGAGATCCTATTTCAAATCTTGCTTGTTTGTTTCTAATGTATCTGGTACAGGGTCTCACCTTCGCAGCTCAGACTCATAGTGACCTGCTGTTGTCAGCCTCCCCAGCGCTGGGATTACAAGGTGTGCAGCATCACACCCACTCAGTCTCAGTGGCCCTGTGGCATGTGGTGCTAGGGATCGAACTCCGGTCCCTGTGATTGCCTAAGCAGGCACTTAATCCACTGAGCGATCTCCTATTTTAATTGTTTTATCAGTAACTACTTCACGGTTCTGTTCTGGAACACATTTTTCCACAACTGTTTCTCCTTCCATTGTGTTTTTATTTGAAAATGGAAGGGAATCATTTAGCATTCTCCCCATAAAGGAAATTTTTCTGTAATTTTTTTATATTTTAAGTGACACCCAGTGGTAAACTTTCTTTGTAAAACATTATATGCAATTTTCTCACCTTTATATTTGCCTTTTCTGAATCCTGATTTTCCCATTTTCTTTTTAAAATAGACATTACTGTTAGAAATGATGTCCTACTGAGTGCATGGCACTTACTGAAATGAAAGGTGTTAATGGGGTGTAGGCATCTCTGACATGCTGGGCTCCCGCACCTGCCCACGTGCGCCCTGAACACCCCGCTCCTGCTAGCTGCGCCTCTCCACTCCTCACCCACCCTTAGCGCGGTCCTCCACGGTTGAGCATCACACTGTGCTCTTAGGACAGCAGGACGGTTTCTAAAACCAGTATGGCAAAGCCTTTTATATATAAATACAAACCAGGAGGTGATGAAAAAAGTAATAAATGTAACTGCATAAAATCTCACATTTCTACGTTAAGAAAGGTCATAGGGCCGAGCCAGTTCAGTGACAACGCACTTGACGAGCATGCACAGACCTGGGCTTGGTCCTCAGCCCAAGGCAAGAAAAAGAGAGTCCTGAAGCCCATGACAAGCAGCAAAGTATTTCTAGCACATATGGCAAAAGACTAATATCCAACACATGAAAGTGCTGCGATCTAACACTCGAGGGGATAAAGGAGGACTTTCACAGAAAAGGAAAGACAGATGGCTTTAAAGCATAAGAAAATGCTCATCCTCTTCCATAAGACAATGTAAATTTTAATTTTAATCTCATATCATTTTCACATATCACATCACGAGCACACAGCTCGTACAGCAGCGCACCATCCTGGCACTGTCGGACGCCGAGTGCAAATTTACATTGATACCATCTCTGTAGGCACAGGTTGGCAGCTTCGCTCAGAATTGTTACATGTGCGTAACCTTTGACCCATACTTGCATCTAGAAGTTTTTGCAAGGCAACAAGCATATAAAAATACTAATGACAGCATTGTCTCTGATTGTAAATGATTGAAAACTATGCAAATACTCAGCAGTAGGAAACAAGTTAAATTATTTATCAATGTAGAAAATTAGTTTACGGGTGTTAAATAAAGTAGATCTAATGTGGAATTATGCCATTATTTCTACATATGTATGTGTGCATATTCTTATTTAAAGTTTTTCTGGACATTTCTTAAAGTAGTGGCTGTGTCAGGAGAGAGGACTGGGCAGTAGAGAGCGCAGAAAGGGAGCCGCCCTTCAAGCTGTGTGTTCCCTCGTACTGCCAGGTCTTTGTTACCGTGCATGTAGATTACAATTACAATTACAATTGATATTTACAGTTTCTTTTCCTTTTAGACTTTCCTTATGATGCTCTATCATTGCTTTTTAAATTACTGGTCTTGTATTGTGTTTGCTTACATTTAGCTTATGCCTTAGTTACTTAGCTAATTAACATTTATCTAGATGTTTTTCATTTGTCTGTGGAAGAGTATCACTCTTGAGTTATGGAATGTCATATTTGAAATGCATTTCTCTACTGTGATACAGACACTTTAAGGTCTGAAAATTAAACTAGAGAAAAATACGAAAGAAAAGAAAGGGGCCCAGCGGGATGGCTCAGTGGTCTAAAGCGCCTGCTTGGGAAAGCTTGGGCGGCTTCAGGGACCGTGGTTTGATCCCCGGCACCATATGCTGCACCAGCCCTGCCCTTGGGGTGAGCTGAGCCGGCCATAAAAATGAGTGAATAAACAAACAGGTTCTGAAACACGAAAAAAATAAATAAAATTAAAAATTAAAAAAAAAAGAAAAGAAAGACAGAAAGACAGACAGACAGCCTCTTCCAAGGCCTCCTTCCAGGATTATTTTCAAGGAGGTTGTGATGCTTTGCACTTTGTATTAATCTAAGAATTTCCACAGAGCAAGTAACTACTTACTGATTGTTTATTTTAATTGCAGCTCAGTGTGATTACAGTACAGAGAAGAAAAGCAGCCTCCATGATGAGTCTGGAAAATGTTTAAAAATATTCATAATTCCCTCACAGAACTGTAGAGTTGAGAAAGCTGTTGGACTAGACATGGCGGTGCCTGCAGAGAATGGTGGAGGCTTGTGTCACTTTGCATAAGCGTTTTCCATTCTGTTTTGAGGGTTATTGGATAACAGAACAGTGACAGCTTCCTGTAAGTAAAGAAAATATAATCCTATATTCAAGCTTCAGTGAAAAATAAAACCAGCTGAGAAGAACTCACTGCCTTCATCAACATATCTGTTTTTTAATCCTCCCTTTTTCCATTGGATGAAAATAATTTTCAAACCATGCTAACCTCCAGAAAGAGGTCTCACAAAAAATCTTGAACTTAATACTTCAAGTTTCAAGATTGGGGAGCTTTATATCCAATTGTTACTTCTACCTCATTTTTAAAGTTCCTAAGAATTCATTTTATTATGAACTCATAAATGTAATAAATTATGGAATTTCCAAAATGATGCTGTCATGTATTTTAATATGTAACAGTCATGCTTCACTTTTAACTTACATGGTTTACAGTATTTATAAAACTTGATATTTAAGAGTGGGGGGGTTAAAATCTCCTACTTGAAACAGTACTAATCAGATGCAGATCTAAGAATTCGTGGCTCTGCGCCAGGGTAACCAGATGGATCTCCAGAGATCCATGTAGGTATTCTCTGCTTCTGGTCTGCGCTTGCGCACCATTGGTTTCTGGTAATGAGAGCACATTGATGTAAGTCTGGGTAACCAGACAGGAAACTGTTGCAGCTGTCCAATAAAAAACAGTAAGTTTGAGTTGCGGGTGACATCAAAATACTTATGTGTAGGTAGTCAACCATCAGTCAAAATTCAGGAAAAGGAGTCTTTGGCATGGAGCTAAGAATCGACGTCCTGGAAATGCAGGAGTTTGTCTTGGGCTTTGCGTGATGGCCCTGGAGGAAAGGTTTATTTGGTGCCCAGTTTGTGGAGGTTGCAGTCCACAGTCAGCTGGCTCCAAGGCAATGCAGCTTTGCAGAGGGGCGTGGCAGACAGGGAACAGCATACGGTCAAGAGGGAGGGTGGTGTATCTACCTGACCCTGCCAAGCCACACCCACAGCGACCACTTCCTATCCCTGGGCTTTACCTGCCAGTGTCACACCCAGCTATAACCCATCGGTGAACCAATCCATGTGACGTGTGGTGGAGCATTACACTCCCAGGGTCATTCACCTCCCAGAAACCACCCCTGTGAGCACAGGAGATTTGGGGAGCACTAGATACAGGCTATAACCATTATCTTCCTCTCAGAAAAATTTATTAGCCATTAATTTCTCAGGTAAAAATGTAAGTTTTTACCACTTCACATATATTCTGTGAACTGTGCTGCAGATGATGGAAAATGAATACAATAAAGAAGAGTTAAATTGAAACTGAGGAGCTAGCAACATAGCTCAGTGGACTAAGCACCTTGCTCAGGGACTGGGGTTCTATCCCTAGCACCACAAGACTTGCCAGCCCCGCCTCCAGGCAACTTGAGTCAGGTGTGCCCCTGGCACACTTGTAATCCTAGAGCTGGGGAGGTTGTAAACAGAAGGATCACTGCAAGTCCAAGCTACAATGTGAAACCCTGTACTAAATACATAAAATAAAATAAAATGAAATGAAATGAAATAAAAAGTAAATTTTAAAAAATTGAAATTGAGGACAGCACAGCTAGTTCATTTTTTTTATTCATGTGTCTTTATTTTGTCTCCCTAAGAAAGCAAACTATGTTTACCTCTTCTTCCTTTTGTGTATAAATATTCAAATTGGATCAGGCAGTAATCTAACTTTTAATGCGCAGCTGTGGAGAACATCAGCAAGCACTCAGCCCTTGTTCACTGGCTTTTTTTTTTTTTTTTTTTTTGGTCTTTTTGAGACAGGGTCTTGCTATGCAGTGCAGGGTGGTGGCCTTGAGCTCACTTTTGTAGCCCAGGCTGGTCTCAACTCGCACCAATCCTCCCACCTCAGCCTCCCGAGTGCTGGGATTACAGGCATGTGCCAACACGCCCGGCCAGTGTCCTTGGCTGTTTCACAGCTGCGCCATCTTGCCAGAGCTACTCTCAAAGCAGTAAAAAACATTTTACTAGAAATATGTTTTCACAGTAATGTGTTTTATCATTTTTCTCCCAAAATAATAAATCTATAGTGAGCCTTCTTGCAAAATGTTTCTCAAAAATAATTGATTTAGCTAAAAACAGTATGTATATATATACATGTACCCTTATGTAGGAAAAGAGGGTGCTGACCATAGTACCCTGAGGTTATGTATAAAATCTGTCCCTTCCCACCCCCTTTAAACTTCTAAAACTGTATGGCTTTTGTGATCATATTAATACGCTTAGTATGTATATAAAGAAGAAAACTTAACAGGTAGTGTTTTGCTAACCGAAGTCATAGATGGAAAGATTTCTTAAAAGTCATTTTTTCTTTTTACAACACTGGTAACTTCTGGCCCAGGAATTCACCACAAAACTTTCCCATGGGCCGTGTGTCCCCAGAGGATGGTGACATGTGCTCAGTGACCCCTCTTATCTCTTCTGCTGAGAAAGTATATGGGAATGTAAGCAAGTGAAAACTACATCCGAGATGACTTGGATCTGCTCTTATTGATGTTTAATTATATATTCTTAAAGTGAAGTATTTTGGTTTTAATAACAAATTACTTTCATGTTGTGCATAGCTGTTAAAATTCACTGAACCTCAGCTCACTTCCTCTGGAGAGGGCCCAGTTCTTTTCCTGACAGCTTTATCATCTTACTGGGACTTCAGTTCACAAATTTAAATTGTTTCTGCCGGGGCCCGGCAGGATGGCTCAGTGGTCTAAAACGCCTGCTTAGGAAAGCTTGGGTGGCTTCAGGGACCACGGTTCGATCCCCGGCACCACATGCTGTGCCAGCCCTGACCTCAGGGCAGGCTGAGCCGGCCATAAAAATAAATAAATAAACAAACGAACAAAAAGTTCTAAAACAAGAAAAAAGAATAAATTAAATTAAATTGTTTTTGCCTATGATTCTGGTGGCCAACTGAGTTTGGTGAGAACCAAGTCAAATGTGGTGGTGGCTCAGTGTAGACCTTATGGAGAAATTTAGTTTTCATCCAGTTCAGTTTTCAATGAGAATTATGGGGAGAGTTGAGTTCATGAACTGAGATACTGTATATGTGTTTACTGTATATGTTTACATAATAATTACATTCATCTTGAGGAAGTACTGTGTGTACATACTGCATCTTGATTTTACTTCCTCTTCTCCCCACCTTCCCCCTCCTTCATAGATTCCTGTCCTATCTCCATAAAGTTAACCTCTGTTTTCTATCATCCCTTTTTTATTTTGCTCTTTAAATAATTTTATGAAGTGCTTAAATATTTAACATTTCTCACACAAGAGAAATATGTGGCGTTTAACATTCTTTGATTTACTCCATGTAGCATTATGGTGTCAAGATGTAGCCATTTTCCTACAAATGGCAAATTTATCTTTTCTATGGCTGTATAGTGTGTGTGTGTGTGTGTGTGTGTGTGTGTGTGTGTGTGTGTGTTTGTGAGAGAGAGAGAGAGAGATTCTCTTTATGCATTGATTTTTTGATGGCCATATAGGTCATTTCCATAGCTTACTAGAAATCATGCTGCTATAAACAAAGGTCTACATGTATCGCTATAACATTATGTCTTTAGCTTTTTCAGGAAGTTATCCAGAGGCAGTATACCTGGGTCAATTGGACATTGTAGTCTTAGCTTTTTGAGGCATCTCTACCCTGATTTCCATAATTCCCAACTACTGTGACCAGTACACAGTTCTTCCTTGCAGTGAACAGTAGTGTCTCCTACCTTCATTCCTCACTGTACTACTAAACAAGTTTACAACGTATTCCATTGGCTGTCTTCAGTCTTTTGAAAATAGTGTGCTCCTGTGTGCTTAGCACACATCTGTATTTGCTCAGAGGACTCAGGCGTGAGCCCTCCTGCTGACCAGCCACTGTCCCAGTGAACTATATAATGTATGTATCTACTTTGCTCAGTCAGTAAACATTAATTATCTTGTAGATCCTGACAGATGGGGAGAGCATAAGTGATCCTTGTCTCAGGGTGGAGGGACAGCTGAGTAGGCTCTCTAGGTATGGAGATGGCTGGACTGGGTTTCTTCCCTGCCCCCAAGGAGATTCTGTCTTAGGAAGCATGCTGAATGTCACTGTGGTTACTGACTCATAAAATTATACGTATGTAATACTTCTCACTGGTGTTTGATATGAGAAGACCTCGCAAACATCTTCTAAACAAGAAAAACATGAGAATTCTACAGTCTATATTTCCATTAATGTAACTTAAACATGTTGCTTTTTTTCAAAAATTGAATCACTGACTGATATTGAGCATATATATTATCAACAAGAGTCCTGTCTTTTCTAAGCTAAATCCTTGACCCAAAGCAGCACTGTTCATATATCTAATTCTGTAATCTCATTCTGGAGTCTGATTTATTAATCCTAAGCATAAGATTGTGTCTGTCTTATTTTGTTTACCATATTTCTTGCATGCCAAGAGTTTCTGATTTACAGTGAATGTGACCTCCAGATTTGACAAACTTGCTCCCCTATTGACAGGCAAATCATTGGAAAGAAGAAGAGTTCTCTGAGTAGTTTCTTAAATCATGCCACCACCAGTTCCCTTATTTGGTACCAACTCAGCACTTGTCTACTAGTGTCATTTAACCTGTCTTCAACCTGACATGTATCATGACCTAGTAGGTTGGTATTGTAGCCTATCCTAAGAACATCAAGAAAGACCCAGCCTTCTGCCTCATAATGTTTATTTACACTATTCTGCAGACCTAGTAATCCTGACCAAGAAGAAAACTGCTAATAGTTAATTATTCCACATAACACTCTAGTAGTCACTGCATGTTCTTTATGTTTATTAAAACCCGTAGTTTGCTTGCTAAGACATCATGGAAACTTTAAAAACTTTAATATATTTTCAGTGACAACACAGTCCTTTTTTCAAATAAAGACACCAGAGCATATTGTGACTGATGTATGAGGAAAGGCACGATTACTTAGATCTGTAAAGACTGAAATTTGAGACTAGTATCTCCTTTTATGAAAACTATTCCAAGGCCGGTGAGATAGCTCATCAGTCTAAAGCACTGCTTAGCAAGCTTAGGCAAGCTTAGGCAACCGCAAGGACTGCAGTTTGATCCCCAGCACCACATGCTGCACCAGCCCCATCCCCAGGGCAGGTTGAGCTGGCCATAGCATAAAGTTTAAAAAAAAAAAAAAAAAAAAAGAAAGAAAGAAAAAAGAAAAAAGAAAGGAAAAGAAAACTATTCCAGGGGATAAAAGAGAGTGAAATTTGTAGTCATATTCTTCCAATACCCAGAGGCCCCTTGGTCAATCTCTTCCTAGATCTGTGATGAATCTGCTGAGCTGTATTAATCATACATACTGTTGAGAATGTGTCAGGTGGTGGACCTTTGCATTTCTCACTCCACAGAATCCAACAGCCTACCTGGTAACTGTTAGCCACTTTTATCCGTTCCTTTCCAAGTTATAAAGAATGGTGAGAGGGCCCGGCCGGATGGCTCAGTAGTCTAAAGCACCTGCTTGGGGAAGCTTGGGCAGCTTCAGGGACTGCGGTTTGATCCCCGGCACCACATGCTGTGCCAGCCCTGCCCTCGGGGCAGGCTGAGCTGGCCATAAAAATGAGTGAATAAACAAACAAAGATTCTGAAACAAGAATAAAAATAATAAGTAAAATAAAAAATTCTTAAAAAAAAAAAAAAATGGTGAGAGTTAAATGATGTGCCCAGGGTCACACAGTGGGTAAGTGGCACAGGCAGGTTCCAAGCCAGACCTATTCAGCCCGCACTGCCTTCCCCCGTACGTACAGCAGTACATCCTCAGTTTACAGAACGCACCCTCGCACCTCTCCCAGTTGCCCATTCCCTGATACTGACTGAGTTTTCTGAGGAGCCTGGGATAGAAATTCACTGGGTCAGGAGTCTTCAACTGACTGTAACAGCTAGGGGCTGCCACAGCTTAGACGACTTTCCCCGTGTCTCTTCTTTTCTGCTCAAGGATCAATGTCCCTGATGGAAAATGTAAACAAGGATTTGTAAGAGTTCTGTTCCACTTTTTTAATCTCTAGCCTTATAACAAGTTTGACTTGTGAACCTTACATCTTGTGGTCTGTGTTTATGTTTCAGCTTTGTGTTTTTGTTTGTTTGTTTTGCCCTTTGACCCTAATCCAAAAAGCACTTTTAGGTAGCAAGTTACATATACACCTGGAACACATCCTAGAGAAAAAAAAATTCACAGCTAATGGCATTTGGTAATTTTCAAACTAAGAAAAGTGGTCATAACCTAAGTAATATAACATATAAATCTAGTTAGCAATTATAATAATTAGTTTCTTTGAAAGTTTCATATTTCTTTGATGAAATTAAAGAAGAAATTTTTCTTTACTAGTATCAAGCTAAATAAAAATCTAATATATGTTAGATATATTTAGTAATTATAAAGTGACTAATACATTTGTGTTATTTTTTTATCAAAGTATAGCATTTTAGACAAGATCAGTTTTGTTCAGGGTGGTATGGCCATAGACAGCAAAGTATTTGAAAGTATATTCAGAAGGTTTTAGGATTAGCTGAGCCAAAGATAGCAGAAACATTTGGTATTAAAAAAAAAAATAAGTAAAAAGCTCCAGCAATTTCAGGTGAAGCTGGAGCAAAGCCTAATTGGTAAGAAAAGGAAGAAGTCTCCTTTGCACTGCTGCACAGAACAGACAGACAATACCGGAAAAGCTTGCTCCATGAAGAAACCATTTTATGTGGGTAATAATTTTGAAATTAAAACTATTAGCCAGATAAATGAATAAAATAATTAGGCCACAACTATTGATAAGTGTACTACTTGAAACCCAGCCATATCCAAGCCAGTGAGAATATCAGGGAATGTTGATAACATTAAGAATGATGGTATGCAGTGTTTTTTTTATTTTTGCTACTTAATTTGGCACTGCTTACTTTGTTGTAAAGATAACTGGATTTATTAGGCTTTGTGCAATATTTAGGGGGCTTTGCACAGCTTCAATTTAAAATGTGAAAACATTTGTCCTAATTAGAACTCTGCTTTTATATCATTCTTTGTAACTTTCTAAGCACTGTGTCTAAATAGAACTAAATTATTGAGCTCCTGATAGTAGTTTTCTTTATTCCTATAAACATGTATTTTATATGTAAATAGGTTACATGAAATGACTAAATCACCTCCATCTTCCCTAGAATAAGGACTGTACTGCTCACTATCAAATTATATTCATGGTCTTCAGTACTTAAGGTCACATTCTAAGCAAAAGGTATTAGCTTCACTGGATAGAATTCATCAAACTAACACTGCTCTCTGTGGATTACTTTTGCATGCTGATAGGCAACAGGTCTAGGAGCTCAATCTTAGGCATTGGCTAGGATTGACCCGAACTCTTCCATTTAGCCAACCGTGAGCAAACCATTTTTCTGTGCCTCAGTTTCCTGCAAATTGGAGATAACAGAGCCATCCTCATGTGTTAGAAAACTAAACTGATTAACATACCTGTCTAACACCAACTGGTCTACCAGTCTTTTTATCAGTACCAGAAGGTCCCCCTCCACACTATATAGAATGACTGTCAGCTTTTGTTGCATAAGTTAGCACTGCAGAGAGAGGGAGTATTGGCAAAGTTGCAGCTAATTACAGGAGGGATTAACTTCAGCCCAACTTGAGTCAGGGAAGCCAGGTGAGAGGCAAGAAATATGCTGTGACCTGAGAGGCAAGCGCTGGAGAGACTGAGCACACAGCAGATCCTAGGTAGGGCATCATGCACAGAATAGACCTGATCACTGATCTTAGAGGACTCCCATGCTGGGATGATATTCTCTAAACAGAAAAACAAGTCCCCTCTTAGGCACCCCTAATTTTGAGAATGCCCCAAAGTACTCCACTCAGGAAGAGCTGGAGTAGATTATCAAACTCAGCAGTGTGCAGAACAGCTCAAGGCAAGGAAATGGATGGGATAATGTGTTAGTTTTGCTTTTATCCCTCCTTTCAGTGACCAGGCCAGGAAAGCGCTTCTGCTTGGACTAAGACAGCTAATCCAATGCAGTTCTGAGCAGTAAATGGAGATCACACAGAAGATTTCAGCCTTAAAGCTAATGGCCAAGTTCATTCCAGAAGGTTAATGTCTCAAAGATAGAAACTGCTTCGGAGGAAACTCAGGGGCGAGTCCAGAGCCACACTTCACAGCAGAGCTGTCAGGACAGGCCCTTCTTTTGGCTCTTGGGGACTTAACTGCCCTGGGGAACTTGTGGTTCTTCAACTTCAAGCCCTTGTAGGAAGAAACACTTCTCTTTCGTCTGACTCGGAGCAAGCAACAAAGAAGTAAATAGTCACTAAGAACGAAGAAAAAACAAACAAGGTTTCAGCAAACTGCATGTATAATTTGTGGTTTTCAAAAACCCTGCCAGATTTTTGTAAAAATTACAAATTAGAATGGAACAATAATGTTGTACTGTTGTGCCGCCTAATAGTAAGAATCTACAGAACATGGAAGCCACAGCAGTTTTGCTGTCCCCAGCGTAAAGACAGTAAAGAACATATCACTGTACTTATTACGTGTAGCATTACACGTAGTGCTTATGTAGAAGACTGCTTCCAGCAAGGAAAAATGAGAACTGGAAACTAGAATTAGGCTTTGTTCTGCCATGGCCAAATGCTGGTCTGCCCGACAAGTCTTTTCTGAGGAAGACAGATATGCTGTTTTCTTTGCCCTTATACTCTGATGTTTGGGGATTTAAAAAAAAGTTTAGTCTGCTCTAAAAGTTTCCTTGGGATGAAGAGGTTGAGACAGGGCATCATTTTGTAGCTCAGCCTGGCCTTGAACTGCTAATTCTGACTCCGCCTCAAAAATTATCTTTAAAGCTTTTGTAAATACAACATTCAGGGCTGGGGAAATAGCTCAGTAGAATAAGCACTTGCCTTGCTGGCAAGCACAAGGTCCTGAGTTCAATCCCTAGTACAGCAGTAAATAAACATTAACTTCATTCTGAGATGAACAATTTTTGCCACACAGGTCATCAGTTAACACAGTGTTTGAAAGTCAGTAACTCCCTTCTGACCTACCACTTATTGTCAACCTGCCAGTACTGCTCTGTGAAATACTCAAACTTTCTTTAAATGCCACAGCAACCAGAGTAAGATACCAAGATATTACCCTTTTTTACAATTGGAAAAACTGAGGCTCATAAGGTGTCACATGGCTGATAACCCGCAGTTTCACAGACAGGTCTTTGTGGCCCTAAAGTCCCTGTTGCTTTAACAGTTAGGAGGCTCCAGGTAAGAAAAACTGGAATCCAACCAACCTCTGTGGCGAATCTTTCAGCACAGAGCCAGAAAGCTGCCTAGTAAGCCTGGGCTGTGATCCACAGCTTTGTACATGCCCCACCATACTAAGATGTGAAATAGTAAACAAATATCTTTTTTTTTTTTCCTGTATATGTTTTTTATCACTAAAGAAAGAAAACAGCAGCAAGTTCTGTGTTGGCTTCAATATGACCAAATAGTTCATCTTTATCATAACTACTACACTCTAAACTTGAAGTCAAGAGCCGGGCGTGGTGACACAGGCCTGTAATCCCAGCACTCAGGAGGCTAAAGCAGGAAGATCGGTGCGAGTTTGAGACCAGCCTGGGCTACAAAAGTGAACTCAAGGCCAGCTTCAACTGCATAGTGAGACCCTGTCTCAAAAAGACAAAAAATAAAATAAAAAATAAATAAAATTGAAGTCAACACAGTCATTACTACAAATTACTTGTTTTGAATCTATCTTGAAGAGAAAACTAGAAAAAAGTTTAAACAACCTCTCCAAACCAAATTTATAAATATAACATATTTAAAATTGTTGAAAGGCATGAACTCTCCATAAATGGAAAGCAGTTTCTATTGGCAACAACAGAAAAACCACAACAGTTTACTAAATATCTTAAATGTAAAAGCTGTATTGTTTCAGTTTGCACTTGAGCAGTAGTCATTAAAGACTGCTAACTGCTTTGCACTCACCTGTTCTCAAGTAAAACCTACAGAAAATCCCACTGATTCCAATATTTACTGCACTTACAGTATAGTGAACCTAAAAACTATCTAAATTTAGTTAATAGTAAATACCTCAAAATACCTGTTCATGTTTCAATTGCTAATGGTGTGAACTGTTAAGTCTTCAAGTACATATTCTTTAATAGAAGCTTACCTCATTCCAAATTAATACCAGTTTTTTCTTTTTTTTTTTTTTTTTTTTTTTTTTTTTTTTTTTTTTTTTTTTTTTTTTTTTTTTTTTTTTTT
>PVJA010043117.1:0-16944 GCA_004027025.1 Myocastor coypus | reverse complement strand
TCTCCCAATGCAGTTCAGGCTGGCCTTGAGCTCACTTTTGTAGCCCAGGCTGGTCTCGAACTCACACTGATCCTCCTGCCTCAGCCTCCTGAGTGCTGGGATTACAGGCGTGCGCCACCACGCCCGGCTTTATTCACTCATTTTTATGGCCGGCTCAGCCCACCCCAAGAGCAGGGCTGGCGCAGCATGTGGTGCCGGGGATTGAACCGCGGTCCCTGAAGCCGCCCAAGCTTCCTCAAGCAGGCGCTTTAGACCACTGAGCTATCCCGCCGGGCCCCAAAGCCCACGTTTTTAACTCTGAGTCCACTACCATCACTCCTTAATTCTCAAGTGTCCTCTAGTATATGAACAAGAAGAATCAAGGGGCTTAGGTTGGAAGCAGAAAGGCTTCAAATCAATGCCTACCCAGAGCCCTGAGAAACTCCTGAGTCCTGGGCTGATAGAACTGCTGCACAGCAGTGAGTATCTTTTGCAGACCCTCCAAGCACAGCAGTGAGATGCTCTTTCCCTTTTCCTTCTTTCCCAGGTCTTCCACAGAAGTAGGAATTGAAGTGTATCTCCACAGAAAGACTCTGAAATGAGGGAAGAAATTTATTTCTAAGGGCAGGTTCCTTAAGGCAAACTTAGAGTAAACTTTGTATCCTACAAGCGAACAGTTCTATTAAACACACAGCTGTGAAATCTCCTTTCAAGATATTTCCATCATTCCAAAAGTTCCTATGTGCTCTTTAGTAGTGAAGTCTATTTCCAAACAACAATCTGATTTCTGCCCCTAAT
Organism: Myocastor coypus; assembly: GCA_004027025.1. Taxonomy (NCBI): domain Eukaryota; kingdom Metazoa; phylum Chordata; class Mammalia; order Rodentia; family Myocastoridae; genus Myocastor; species Myocastor coypus. The sequence continues at coordinate 16,167 of PVJA010043117.1, read as the reverse complement.
GTGACACTTTTTACAAAATATCATTTAAAAATGGTATCATTTAGCCACGTGTATGTTGGTACACTTGTTACCCCAGGACTCTGAGAAGCAGAGGCAAGTTGAGAGAGGTGTGGACAACTAAGTGACTTGTCTTTAAGTGAAAAATTAAAAAAGGGCTGGATATAGCTCAATGTGAAGGACTTGTACTTAATCCGCAGAACTGGGAAGAGAAAACAAGTGGTATCATTCCTTACACAACCTGTGAGCCTAGCTCTCTGTGTCCAGCACATGCTTATGAGTCACTCTCGGTTGCATAGGTTAGTCTGTTGTTTTATGGCTGATTGTACCACAGCCTGCCCATTTGTGAGTTTATTCATGTATCTGCAGATGGGCAATTTTTGTTCCTTCTGGATTTTACTATTACAAACGAAGCCACTATGGATGGCTGCTTTCATTTTGGGTAAATGCCCCGAAAGGGGTATGGGCAGATCTGTTTCATCTTTTGAGACACGGTTTTACTATGTAGTTCAGGTTGTCCTTAAACTCATTGGTGGCTCAGGCAGGACTCAAACTTGCAGTGATCCTCCTGCTTCAGCTTCCAAGTATGTTCTACCATGCCTGGTTAAGGGCTGATTACACAGGAGTTATTGAAATTGTCACTAATACCTCATGATGTATGTGTGTGTGTGTATCACTAACATATGCCAATAAAAGAAAATTGCTTTCTTCCCAGAATGCCTATACCAGGTTAATTTTCACTGACCATATAGGAGCTCAAATTCCTCCACAGCACAATTATAGCAATACTTTGGTATGGTCAATGTTTTAATTTTAGTTTTCTTCTGTAATGTATTTGGTACTGGGTTTCACTACACAGGGCTTGTAGTGATCCTGTTTTCAGCCTCCCCAGCACTGGGATTATGGGTGTGTGCCACCCCACTTAGTCTCAGTTGCACGCTCAGTGGGTCTGGCACAGCATGTGGTGCTGGGGATCAGACTCTGGTCCCTGCACTTGTCTAAGCAGGCGCTCAGTCCACTGAACTATCTCACCAGCCCTTTAATTTCAGACATTCTGGAAAGTGTTTAGTGAAATCTACACCAAAGCAGGACTTTAGACTTAATACTAGTGACAATTTCACTACCCTATCCCAGCACCCAATCCTGGAGATTTTTAGCAAGGCCTTCACACTAAGCTATATGCCCAGTCCTTTATTTTTAACTTTGAGACAGGAGCTTGCTAAGTCACTAAGTTTTCCTTGCTGGGCTCAAGTCTGTGATCCTCCTACGTCAGCCTCTCAAAAGGCTAGGATTGCAGGTGTGGCACAATGCTTATTACACTTTCAATAAATCACCTTTATTCCCATCCTCAATTTCTTTCCTTAGGGACAGCAAGCAAAAAAACAAAGCGATTTCTGAGTGTGGGAATGGCTCACCGAGTTATGCTGCAGAGGTTCTGAAAGATCTTGTCTGGGTTTTGACCATCAGGACCACAAACATGCCCTGTTTCTTTTAGTTGCTGCACCTTCTGTAGGGCCACATTCACTGTGTGGCGCATGAACTCATTGCTGGATCTGAGAACAGACAGGCTCTCTTCATGGCTTTGAATATTATCCCTAGAGAGAGAGGAAACAAAATAAAACAAAGTACATTCCCCTATGTTACTGTATTTGGATCTGGAATTAGGCTTTCTAGGGACTCCTCACAATAGCAGCAGCCAGCAAACCAAACAGGAGGCTTTTTAGGCAGTCCATGGTTTCTCAGTCATTTCAGCATGACCCCCTTTGTTTGGCCCTTCCCTAATCCTCTACACTTTCACAACATTTCAGTATCAGTCATATGGGTGTGCTGGCACGTGCCTGTAATCCCAGCATTTGGGAGGCTGAAAACACCATCTTGACAAGTCTGATTTGTGTAGTGAGACCCTGTACTAAAATTCATAAAACAAAACAAAGTGTCAAGTTTTCTTGGTTGCCTCTCCTACTTTTTAAAATTCATTCTTTTTCAACTATTTAGGTAGGTTTTTTTTTGTAACAATACTTCATTGGAATTGATTTTTCTCTTTTCATTCATTACTCCAATTTCTGTTTATCCTTAATGATTTGAAGTACCTCTTTAAAATACTGGCCCACAGTTGTACAACTTTCATTCCAAGAACTCCTGACAGCCAGTTGCAGTGGTGTATACTTGTGATTCCAGCACTCAGGAGGCTAAGGCAGGAGGAGCACCACAAGTTTGAAGCCACCCTTGGCTACATATTGAGTTCAAGGCCAGCCTCGACTACATAGTCAGACCTTGTCTCATCAAAACAAAACCAAAAGACAAATCAAACCACCTCCTAACATTTCTTACTGTACACCTGATAAGAAGTGTGACTCTACACTTAGGTGGTCCAAGTGAAACTGGGTAGATGGCATCATCCTTGCTGAGCTGCTACATAGAACTTTACCTGAAAAGTGCAGTGAGAAGATCAGACACAAATTTCATGGACCAAAAACTATCACGTGTCTTGGTCATTTTAGCTTTGCCTTTGCCAGCTTTCTCATTAAGGATATCAGACAGTTTCTTGTAACACATGAACAAGCTCAAAACATCTTCAAATTTATTCTTACTGTATAAAAGAAAAGATCAAAAAGGTGAATCATCAGAATATTATGTTTTAATTTTACAGACAGTAATAAGAAATCACAATTTTTTCCCCAGTACTAGGAGTTGAACCCAGGACCTCTACCCTAGGCTTTTTGCTTTGAGATAGGCTCTCACTAAATTACTAAACTGCCTGAATGGCTTGCATTTGAACCTCTTACTACAGCTGCTCAGAGTGACAGAATTACAGGCATGTGCCACCATGTCTGGCACAATATATATTTTTTTAAATTTTATTTATTTTTTTCTTGTTTCAGAACCTTTGTTTGTTTATTCACTCATTTTTATGGCCGACACAGCCCACCCCGAGGGCAAGGCTGGCGCAGCATGTGGTGCCGGGGATCGAACCGCGGTCCTTGAAGCCACCCAAGCTTTCTCAAGCAGGCGCTTTAGACCACTGAGCCATCCCGCCGGGCCCATCGGGCACAATATTTATGTTGTATTCTACATATAACATAAGTACACTAACAGCATTTCTAGATCACAGCAATGTATTATGATCTTTCTTTTGTCTTTCCTTATTTATACCCAGTCAAGGCAGAGCATGCAAGTCTAATATTGATACTAATAAAAATTTTATTTTCTTTTTCCTCTTTTTTTCATTTTTTTGTGGTACCGGGGATGGAGCTCTGAACCTTATACTTGCCAGGCAGGTGCCTATGCTGCTGAGCTATATTTCTGGCCCAAAAATTTTATTAAAATCAGGAGAGCTTGAAAAATTAGGAGTACTTGGTATCTGAGCATCCAGAGAATTTTTTTAATAAATGGAATACTGTTAGAAGGATAACATTTGCAAGCTGGACTGGCATACGCTTTGGTGTTTCTTTGGCAGAAAGAACAGTCTGATCTTAAACTAGATATTAATTTATGAGACATCTCTATGGCCTATGGAGTACCTAGCACCTTGCTAAAATAAGTTTCTCTCTACATATATAGGTTTTGGTATATTCATCAATCTGGAAGTCCAGTCATAAAACCTTACCTGAAATTACTCATGGAGAAATTATATTCTATTAAAACCTCACAGATTCCCATGACAAGAGATGCACAGATACTGTTTTTGGTGCCAGTACTAGTGCTCTGAGAAAAATCTGCTGATTTATCCTAAAAGACAAAATATAAAAAGTTCACGAGCTACTAAAAACTCCCTGATTTAATATACTTCTGGACTTAGTTATTACCAGTTCAAAGTCTTCTAGCTCACTTTTAATCATTCTATTAGTAATGGACTCCAACATATCATCTAGTTCTTGGTAGAATCCCTCATCTTCCTCATCTCCCTGTTTGAGTGGCATCACTTTACTCTTGTACCAGGCCAAACAATGCTGAATGCAACATAGCAGGTAATCCTGTAGGAGAAAATAACACATTAAATAAGTAAATAGTCCTGAATGTTAAGGAACAACCTATGAAGCTGTTAATAATCAGCAAAAATTCTTTTTTTTAGAATTTTTTTATTTTATTTTATTTTATTTATTTATTTATTTTCTTGTTTCAGAACCTTTATTTATTTATTCACTTATTTTTATGGCCGGCTCAGCCCACACCCTGAGGGCAGGGCTGGTGCAGCATGTGGTGCCAGGGATCGAACTGCGGTCCCTGAAGCTGCCGCCCAAGCTTTCCCAAGCAGGCTCTTTAGACCACTGAGCCATCCCGCCGGGCCCCATCAGCAAAAAATTCTTATGGATGAAACTTAAGTTATTTGTTAGCATCATAAGTTGGCAACTTAACTACCAACTAAATCTAAGTATTTTCTAAATCGTTCCCAAAGGAACTAGTCTCACAGTTGGTAGTTCAAAACATGACACCAGATGTGCTTTCATTTGACACATGGTGTAAAGTTCAGTCTCTACCTCCTGAGTCACAGGGGCATTCTAATATATGGTGAAGCAATCTTTGGGAGATCAACCCAGCATCTTATATCTAAGCTGGAGATATCTCACAGCACAGACAGTACAAAATGAAAACAGGATAGGACAACTCAAACATTCCTTCCTCCCACCTCATCTGGCATAAGTTCTAAGATACTTAGGGTGAGTAGTTTCAATTTTTGTCCTTTTTCTTATTTCTGAAGCTAAATAACCAGGAAAAAAAAAAAAAAAAAAAAAAGGAAAAAGCCTGAAATCCTCTGAAGGTACAACAGTGCCAATTCTAGCTCAGTCTAAATCATTTATTTCCCGGGGCCTGGCAGGATGGCTCAGTGGTCTAAAGCGCCTGCTTTGGAAAGCTTAGGCGGCTGCAGGGACCGCACTTCGATCCCCGGCACCACATGCTGCGCCAGCCCTGCCCTCAGGGCAGGCTGAGCCAGCCATAAAAATAAATAAACAAACAAAAGTTCTGAAACAAGAAAAAATAAAAAAATAAAAAATAAAAAATAAATAAAAAAGATCTTCTTTAAAAAAAAAATAAAAAATAAAAAATAAATCATTTATTTCCCTTTAGATAAAGAAGTATGTTTCTGGGTTCACCTGCTCTTAGATGATACTGCCATCCTGAAGACATTTGTTTGGTGTATATAACTGCATATCCATCAATGAAAGGTAAGATGTTCCATAGGCCAAGTCATGAATGTCATGATTTATTTTTTGTTTATTTTTAGAATTTTTTATTTTATTTATTTTTCTTGTTTCAGAACTTTTGTTTGTTTATTTATTTTTATGGCCAGCTCAGCCTGCCCTGAGGGCAGGCAGGGCTGGTGCAGCATGTGCTGCTGGGGATCGAACCGCGGTCCCTGCAGCCGTCTAAGCTTTCCTAAGCAGATGCTTTAGACCACTGAGCCATCCTGCTGGGCCCAATGTCATGATTTATAAAGTGCTAAAATGAAGATAGCTTATCAATAAATGAAGGCACTAATGGGTCTGAAATGGTAAGTAGGAAAGATATAAGAATAAAATTCTGGAAGAACCAAAAAGAGTTTTCCAGGGCAAGATACCTTTCTGAAGATCAACCTTACTAGTTAACAGTGAATAAAATGATTATAGTGTAGGAGAAATAAAGGTTTACCAGTGGTTCTTGTAAAGAGATCTGATCTCCTTGGGCCAGAACACAAGCTTCTAATTTCAGGGGAGGCAGCAGATCAGGCTTTGGCTCATAGAATTGTTTTAACTGCATATATTAAGGGGAAAGAAACATTATAGCTCATGAACAACTGTCCTTTTTGAACTGATAAAGCTAATGGTACATTCAATATCTACCATCTTCTAAGATACATTCCCCAGTTGTCCAAAGAATAGTGTAGCAAAATTTACAATGCTTTGGCTCATCTACACCATCCTGGTCTTGCATTAAACAATAATGGTAAATATTATCTTTATTTCACTTTATCACACTTCTCTACCAAATTCAAAAATTGCATTTTCAATCAAGCCTGGTAGTAACAGGGGCTCCAGAGTCAGACAGTTTAAAATACCAGTACCATTTTTTATACAGTCATCTATGCCTTGGTTCTCATTTGAAAAACTATTATATTGTTAATGTGAATGCTATGTAAGGATTAAACACAAATACATGTAAAGTGTTTCAAACACATTTTGACATACAATAGGTTTGAAAAATATTAACTATTATTATTTTATTCCTCTTTTGAAGTCCGCAGAATTTTATGTTAACCTATGGTAAGTACTGCTCTATACTATCAAGTATAATTTTTATTCTTGTTAAACATGAGAATATAGATAATTTTACACAAGGTCAATCCCAAGTTCCAATAAAAAGCTTTCTGGGTAGCAAAATATCTTCCAATAATTTTTACATATGAGACCTTAATTTCCTTTTTTTTTTTTTAAAGTTCTTTTATTTTATTATGGCTGGCTCAGCCTGCCCTGGGGGTGGGGCTGGAGCAGCATGTGGTGCCAGGGATTGAACCACGGTCCCTCCAGTTGCCTAAGATTGCCTAAACAGGTGCTTTAGACCACTGAGTCATCTCACCAGCCCCTTAATTTCAAATTTTAAAAAAAAATCTTTTTCATTTATTCATGTATTTTGTACAGGGTCTCACTCCATAACTTAAACTTGTTGTGATCCTCCAGTCTCAGCCTCCCCAGTGCTGGGATTACAATTGTGTGCCACCATACCCAGTTTCAGTGGCTGGCATAGCATACCTAGGTTACCAGGATTGGTATGGCATGTGGTACCCAGGATCAAACCCAGGTGTCTGAGCTTGCTAGGCAAGTGCTTAGACTATGAAGCTATCTCCACAGCCCAAGACCTTAATTTCAAATTGAGCTTTCCTCAGAATTATTATGAATGTCAAGAGGAGCAAAGGGTGGCTGAGTGAGAGAGCAAGCTCACTCCCATTTCTTTTTTCTAAATGTACTTAGTATATATAGGGTCTACAGGGTCTCACTACACAGATCAGACTCGTAATGATTCTCCTGTTTTTCAGTCTCCCAAGAGCTGGGATTACAGGCAGGCGCTACCACGCCCAGTCTCAATTGCTATCTCAGTGCATGAGCACGGGCTGGAGGGGTGGGTGTAAGAGGGGTGGCTTAGCATACTGGGGATCAAATCCCGGTCCCTGTGTCTGCCTAAGCAGGTGCTTTAATCCACTGAGCTATCTGGCCAGCCCCCACTTCCTTTATAACAAAATGGATTAAGGGCCTAGACAGCCTTTTCTGTTGTCTAGAATAAAAATTATTTGGTATGTAGATTGTATCTCAAAACTATTTAAAATACAATTACTGAATAAATGGTGATAGTGAAGTTTTATTTATATTAGATATTCTCCATCCAAATTATTTTTTTCTTATGTATTTAGTACAGGGTCTACAGGGTCTCACTATGTATATTGGACTTGTAGTGATCCTCATATTTTCAGCCTCCCAAGTGCAGGGATTATAGGGATGCACGAGCTCAGCATGCCCCAGAGGCTGGGCCAGCAAGGCAAGCCAGGGATCGAACTCCTGGCTGCTGCACTCTGACCAAGCAGGTACTTTAATCTGCTGAGCTATCTGGCTGGCCCTGAATTCTTCTCATCTTGATTTTCTTTGAAGTATTTTATAATGTAAAAATATTTTTTTAAAAAACTGGGTATAGAAAATGACCTAACAGACACCCCATGCCATCTAATGTCTCTTACCTTTTTTTTTTTTTTTTTTTTTGTGGGACTGGGGTTCAAACTCACGACCTTGCACTTGCCCAGCAGGCACTTGTGCCTCAGAGCCATCTCCCCAGCTCCCAAAACATTTTTTATTTTTTAATTTCTAGATTTTTTTTTTTTTTCCCCCACAACTAGAGATTGAACTCAGGCCCTTGCACTTGCCAGGTAAGTGTTTATTCTATTGAGCTATCTCCTCAGCTCTAATGTCACTTAGAAGGGACATAGTTCAGTATATAACTATACTTGCTCTAGATCTTTTTTTTTTTTAAATATAACAGATGCAGCAGCTGATAGCTTCTACATAAATGGTTCTTCAAAATGTCCTACATAAGATGCTGACTGCTAGCTCACAGGGGTAGTAGTTAGATGATGACAATATGGCAGGTAGTCAAGAGATGACTGAACTACAACAATCAGAATAGCATGGCATTATCAAACACGTCCACAACATACTATGTACTGGCTGGAATAATTCTGTATTTTCAAAAGTCTAGAAAACATCAATCATATCTCAATATATTATCTGAATTCCCTGTGCTATCCACAAAAATGTATTTTACCTGTGAGAGCAGGGTCTGCATAATTGAACTAGCCAGCTGAGAGTTCCTTCGAAGAACATCATAGAACCCCTACGAGAAATCAAATCAATAAGTAAGCTATTTTAAAAAATCTTATTCTCAGTTCTTTGATAAAAATGGAAACCACATTTACTAGAGTGAAAAACAATGCAGTTTAGATTATTGATCTAAATTAAAACTAGACCTTTTCATGATTACTGTGACTTCAGAGTAAAGGGATACTGTGGTAGTTGAACTCAGTTCTTTCCAAATTTGTGTTCAAACACAGACAAGTTCAGAACTGAACATATTTTTCCCATAAGAGATAATGGAAAACAAATTAGTTATAAATTCACTTCTCCAGGATTTTAACAATTCTCACAATGATTTAAACTGTACTGTGTCTCACAGTTTTCCTCTTAGCTTCACTGTAGGTACACTAACTTTTTTTGGAGCTATTACTGTATTTTATGCAAACAAAGTACAAAAATCAAACCAACAAAAAAGCATGGTAATGGTGGTGAACACCTGTAATCCCAGCACCAGGGAGGCTAAAACAGGAGGATCACTATGAGTCCAAGCTGTGTAGAGACACCCTGTCGCAAATTTATAAAAAAAAAAAAAAAGAAAGAAAGAAAAGCACAGTGATGAATGCTTTAATGTAAGCACTGTATGCTGCCTGGGTGTGAGCAGCACTTAGGCTGAAGTGTTGCCTTCTGTGTTCATGGCCAGATGTGAAACATGACTCACTCCTCACTCAAACTCATTTTTTCAGGTTATACTATTCATTCAATTATGTAGCAAAGGCTGGGGAGATAGTTCCGTGGCACAAGTGCCTGCCTGGCAAGTGCAAGGTCATGAGTTCAAACCCCGGTCCCGTAAAAAAAAAAAAAAAAAAAAAAAAAAAAAAAGACAATTATGCAGCAAAGTTACAAACATGGAGCAGACTTTTTCTGAACTTTGCTGTTCAAGTAGTGTAGTTTGAGCTTGAAGCCATTTGATAAGTAGGGTATCACTGTACTTTGCCCTTTCACAATCAGATTTATGCTTAGTTTTTATTTTATTTATTTTTAATGTATATTACAGGGTCTACAGGGTCTCGCTACACAGATTAGACATGTAGTGATCCTCCTGTTTTTTTTTTTTAACCTCCCAAGCACTGGGATTACAGACCTGAGCCACCACACCCCATATCAATTGCCATATCAGTACACATCATGGGAGTGGAGGTGGCATGGTGGTGATTGAATTCCAGTCCCTGCATCTACTTAAGCAGGCGCTTTAATCTGCTGAGCTCTGTGGCTGATCCTATTTTAATTTCTAATTATTTAATGCTAATACATAGAATTGTAATTGATTTATGCATAGTTGCTGAGCTTACATCCTGTAACTTTACCAGCTAAACTCATTTTGTTCATTTTCTGATATTACTTTTTCCTGTTAGGGGCACAGTGCCTACCTGGCAAGCACAGATCTGAGTTCAGTTCCCAGTACCCGCCATATTCCTTCCTTTTTAAAATTTTTTTTTGTGGAACCGAGGATTGAACTTAGGACCTTGCACTTGCCAGGTAGGCACCTGTGCCCCTGAGCTATCTCCCTAGCACCTGCTTCTTCTTTTCAAATCTGTATGCTTGTATGTATTTTTCTTGCTTTATTGCATCAGATAGGTTGACATTACAATGCTGAAGAGCTAAGAATACCTGTGTTCCTGAACATAGGGAAAAGCATTTTTTCTTTCACTATTTATATTAGATGTAGGTTTTGTAGATATCCTTTATTGGAATGGGCAACTTACCTCCTAATTCTATTTGGTCAGCATTTCTGAGAGATTTTATCATAAGTTTCAAGAAAAGTTTTTTTTCAGTGATTAAAAAAATCCATTGGCTCACTGATGTATCACCTGCGGAGCACATGCAAGGCCTCGAGCTTACTGGAGCCCTAGCATGGACCCCTCACACCCATTTCAGTGCTTACAAAAGGGCACCAAGAGGTTTCCTCATGTTTTAGTCTTTGACCTGGCACTGTGCTTTGGAAGCAAAAAAAGAGGAGGATCACTACATATCCATTCTGTGTAGTGAGACCCTGTAGACTCTATACTAAATATGTTAAAAATACATAAATAAGTAATAAAGTAGCTAATAATTTTATTTAAACCTAGTCACAATGAAAAAACAAGGAACAAAAAAATTGTTCCACAATAAACTCGTAAATTCTTTTTCATCATTTGATATTACAAATTACAGTGTCAAGAAAATTGAATGAAATAAATAAAATTACATGTTAGGAGATAAAATATATAAATCTTATTCCAATTTTGCACAAATATGCATGAGTGATAAAATTAGCAATACTATTAAAAGTTTTCAGTAGGCTCTCTATTACTGTGGTGTTCTCTGAAACAACTTCCATTTAATCTACTAAATAGATGTTCTAAGAGAGCTGGGTGTGGTGGTGCATACCTGTAATCCCAGCACTTGGGAGGCTGGGGCAGGAGGATCAGTCTAAGTTCAAGACCAGCCTGGGCTACAAAAGTGAGTTCAAGGCCAGCCTAAACTGCATAGTGTGATCCTATCTCAAAAAGATGGAGGAAAAAAAATTACCTAATGTTTTCCTTTTTTCTGTGAAATACTAATGCTAAAATATGTGACATGGTAAATGCTAGAAATAGCTGCATGTTCTCCAAGATCATGTACTCGGACACCACAAGGTGAGCTTACTCACTAATTAAAAGTGGAATTATATTTGTCCTCTCTTTTTCCTAACTGAACAGTCATTTTGTGTCTCGTGAACATTCTGGAAAGCTCTAAAAACATGGTGTAGAAAAGTTGTATTCATAAAAACTAAGCTGAATGTTTTGCAAATACTTAATTGAAGACTAAAACTAATTTCTAATGAATTCAGGATAAAAAAGTTAATTAAAAGGGGGCTGAACCTGGATGTGGTAGCACACGACTATAATTCTAACACTTGGAAGGCTGAGGCAGGAGGATTGATGTGAGTTCGAGACCAGTGTGGGCTACAAAAGTGAGCTCAAGGCCAGCCTGAACTGCATAGTGAGGCCCTGTCTCAAAAAGACAAAAAAGAAAGGCGGGGGCAAACCCATCTAAAAGGTTTTTGTACCAAATCTGTATCTGAAGTATCTTGAAAGTTTTTATACAACTTTAGAAAAAAATATAACTAAAAGTAAAAAAAAAAAAAAAAAAAAAAATAGGGGATGGCCTATATGAGAAGACAGAAAATTGCATATAGCAAACTTGAAGCAAAAGGCTGGCAAATTAGGGCTGATGAGATAGCTAGTGGACTAAGCACTTGCCTAGGCCAAATCTAGGGATCAGGGTTTGATTCCCGGCACTGGCTATTGGGTGGGTGCAGTGGCACATGCCTATAATCTCAACACTAGGGAGGATGAGAACAGGAGGACCACTATAAGAAGCTGAGCTGTGCAGTGAGATTCTGTACCAAATATATATATATATTTAAAAAAGGTCTGGCAATAGTATTTTTAAACATTTCAAATTCAAATATGAAAACTATTAAGTATTATTTACAATTACAGTATCTTTTTCACTGTCTCATAACTTATTGGTCCTATTGTAGAAGAGCACAACTATTATAACTTTGTAGTAGGGAAAAAAGTTAACATAAAAAAAAATGTCAATGGAGGGTATCTTCTTTCTACTTTATTGACTTACCTCATAAAGCATGATTCTAACATCAGTCTGTTGGCCTAAGCATCTCCTCAAACTGTCTATAATCTCAAGGCAAAAAGTTTCATTGGCAACAGAATTATAATGGCTGTGAACATCTACATGAACCTGAAAGAAAGAGAAGCCAGTTTGTATCTAGTTTGTAGTCATTCAGAAAGCAAAACAAAACTACAACAGGTGAAATAAATCTTAATATTTAACCCAAATATAACCAAAACAATTACTGAGATATTTTATATTCCTTCATTTTACAATAAAGCTTCAAAATGTGGTATTTATATATGTAATACAACTCAATCTGGACTAGTTCCATCTTAGTCATCCTCAGTCTTGCATATTTGCCTCCCATGCCAATACCAGCGTGAACGTGAACACTCCTTACCTGACTGACGCCAATAGACTGACTACACTGAGAAGAAGACAGGCTGCCCAAAACTTTGAAGTTCCTCAGGAGCAGCAAAAAACCAGCAACTGCAGATTTTCGGGCATCAAGCTGGCTAGCTCAGAAATACATAGAAAAGTTATGGAACACCACTAATTTCATAAGAATATGCAGAAAATTCCAGCTAGTTCCACACAAAGAAAGTTTTATGTATAAACAGTGAAATAAAATAGAAAACTGAACTTAAATGCTTGAAATAAGCATCAACTGGTCAGATCAATTTGCAGAAGAGACTCAGATGATTTGTTTAATGTCTACCTAATCTCATGACTCCATCTGTACTGTGCTTTATCTTGCTTTCGAGTCTTTGTGGGGATGAGAGGAAGAGTGTTGAAGGGCAAAGGAAATCAGAAAAGACCAGGTTGCCTGAAGGAACACTCCTGTCCACACACTCTTTCTTCACATAGGACTGTAGTGCCCTGTGCCATGTAAGCCCTCTATCCAGAAAAATGATACATTCATCTGTGGTGTGAGGCTCAACTACTGATTCATGTTACAGATGTCACAACACACAATCTTGGCCTATCAGCCATGTCTTTCGTGTGAGATAACAGAAAACTGTCATGTCTAGGACAAAGATAATGACATGGCTCCTTACTAATTGTTAACTTTGGGTATTCACAAGTACATTATGGTTCAATGTGAACTTAACAGTCATTTTTTCTTTTTTTTGAACTTTTTGTTTATTTATTTTTATGGCCAGCTCAGCCTGCCCTGAGGGCAGGGCTAGCGCAGCGTGTGGTGCCGGGGATTGACCTCGATCCCTGCAGCCACCTGCAGGTGCTTTAGACCACTGAGTCATCCTGCCAGGCCCCAACAGTCATTTTTTCATTAAAATAAAAAGGTTTCCACATGTTACCATCTCACTTTCCTACTAGGAGACAGTATTATCACCCTTACTTTTTATATACCATCAAATAAAAATAGGTCAGGAATCGCTGGATGAGTTCCAAACAGAGCTTAGCTCTTAATAACTCACTGGGTCTAACCAGCCACTAGTCCATGTTCACTAAAATGAGATTCTTAAGTATATTTATTTGTTTTAACTAAATTGCTTCCCTTTGGTGCTCTTGCCACAGTTCAAGTGTCAAGAGAATTTGACAATGGGACCTTTCCTCCAAGCTTACTCTAGGAGTGGTACAGCAGAGTACTTGAGATCACAAGCTCTGACATTAGATTACTTTCACAACCAGCTACTATTTGACCTCTAAAGTCACACATCTTCTCTAAGTCTTAATTTCCTTATTTGGAAATCAGGAATTGTAATTTTTCCCTTTGTGGAGTTGTCCTGGAGACTAAATAAAAGGAGCACTTAAGGCACTTAGTATAATGCCTTACTTGATGAGTGTGCTCTGCCAGGTTAAACTCTGCATGGCCACTGTAAACAGGTAGTAAGTACTAAGGGACAGCAGAGATATTTTCAGTCCTAACATCAGAAGACATGAATTTGCTGTGACTCAAGGAGTGCTTCATACCTGGCAAACATGGCTTTCCGGAGGACGACTATCAAGGAGTCTCTCATAGACATGCTGACTTTAAGCAGTGGCTGAAGGGGGAAAATTCGGTGGGTAAAAAAAGGTAAGGTTACTTATCAGCTTTAACTCATTTCTACTTAATACTGCTAGCATTTGGTTTCTATCAAGAACTCTGGTTCTGTTTTACAAACATGCTTCAACATTGACTATACTTAGGAACAAACGGAAACTGCTTCAAATACTATATTTAATAATTTTAAGGGACTTTCAATTACTTCACTAACTTGAAATGGGCCGGAGGACAGAGAAATGTGCTATGAAGCACAAGTCACCTTGGGTCAATATGATGAACAATCTAGCTTGTGGTTTTTTTAAAACATATTTAGTGCAGGGTCTCACTACACAGCTTGGACTCATACTGATCTTCCTGTTTTCAGTCTCCCAAGCACTGAGATTATAGGTGTGTGCCACCATGCCCCGTCTTCATCGCTACCTCAGTGCATCCTGGGGGTAGGGCTGACACAGCATGCTGGGATTGAACCCTGGCCACTGCACTCTTCCTAAGCAGGTACTTTGGTCTGCTGGGCTATCTGGCTGGCTCTTTTATATTATTTTGGGCTCAAAAGGATTTTTTGGATGTATATATTTATAAAAAAATGCATCTAAAAGAAAAAAAGGTAGCAGTTTTCCACTAGACAAACCAGCATTTGCAAGTTGATTTGGGTGTCAGGAGGCTTACCTGCACTGCTTTAAGCAGCCCATGTACAGTCTGAAGGGGCAGGAGAGACAAGTAGTCAAAAGTTTGTGTGACTTTTGAAGAACAACTCTGAAGGACTAAGGGTGCATGGATGATGACACTCGAAAGCAAGACTGTAAGACAAAATTTATACTCAAATGCTTCCAATAACTAAAGATATTTATGGGGAAACAATGGTAAACAGTTTTGTTTTCTTAAGTCGAACATAGTATAATAAAATTTTCTAATTATATCTATATTCTCTCCAGTCAATGTAACCAGGATACTTTTAGCAATTTTTGTGATAGCATGGGACTTTGAAAACAAGCACAGTGGACTGTAATCCCAACTACTGAAAAGATTAAGGCAAAAAGATTCCAAGTTCAAGCTCTGTCAGGGCAACTCAGTCAAACACTGTCTCAAAATAAAAATATTAAAAAGAACTAAAAACAGAACAGAATAAAAAACTAAAATCAAAACACCCAAAATTTTTCCAAACAAAGGA
The DNA here is from genome assembly GCA_004027025.1 of Myocastor coypus. Classification (NCBI taxonomy): domain Eukaryota; kingdom Metazoa; phylum Chordata; class Mammalia; order Rodentia; family Myocastoridae; genus Myocastor; species Myocastor coypus. The sequence continues at coordinate 1,025 of PVJA010043117.1, read as the reverse complement.
AAAGATCTATTACATGTTCCAAGCAAATAATACATTATGTTCTTATTTCCAAGCCATAATAATTCAATTTTTTTTTTTTTTTTTTGAGACAAGGTCTTGCTATGCAGTTCAGGCTGGCCTTGAGCTCACTTTTGTAGCCCAGGCTGGTCTCAAACTCACACTGATCCTCCTGCCTCAGCCTCCCAAGTGCTGGGATTACAGGTGTGCGCCACCTCGCCAAGCTTAAATCAAATATTTGAAAATTTTTATTATATGTAAACACAATCTGATCCTGTTAGGAATATATAAAGCATAACACTTCTTTCAAGAATTCTAATAGTTTAGCTAAAACAAAACAAAACAAACCATTTGACAGTTTTCAAGGATCAAGTCTTTATGACATTATGGGCCAGGGAAATAGCTCAGTGGTCTAGAATGTCTGCTTAGGCAAGCTTAGACAACTGCAGGTTTGATCCCTGGTACCACATGCTGCGCCAGCCCCACCCTCAGGGCAGGCTGAGCCAGCCAAGATATAAATAAATAAATAATAAAATAAAGTATTCCTAAGAACTGTATTCATCCTTTAAAAGTTTAATACCTAAGAAATGATTGATAGGAGTAGAAGCTCTGGTTACAACCCTGTTGAGGATTTGCTCCAGAATGTCTTCTCGGATCACTTCATGGACCTAAAGAAAACAAACTAGTAAAATACTCCTGAATGACCTTTAGCTTAGTAAGTGCATCTATGTTAGACAGAGTAAGAATACTTTAGACATGGGTAAAACTCAATCGTTCATTTCATTTCAGACATATCAGATTAAAGTGAATCATCTGGATAAACAATCACAATTCTGCCCTCATATTTTGTATTCACATGACTCATTAACAAGATAAATATCATGTTTATCAGCCTAAAAGTATAGATCACATGATACCAATGTGGTATCTAAAATCAGGTATTAGTGCTGGAGAGATAGCTCATTGGAATAAGCACTACCCTGGCAAGCACTAGGGGCTGAGTTCAATCCCTGGCTCCGCTAAAAAAA
>PVJA010043116.1:0-16944 GCA_004027025.1 Myocastor coypus | reverse complement strand
TGCTCAGCCTGCTGCCCCACTGCCAAGGCATCAGGCGGTCTGCTGGCACGGGGGGCTGAGCTACTGCCTGTACCCATCCCGGACCTGCTCTGAGGACAGCCGGCTGGGTGACCTAAGGGTCACAAAGGTCCTCAGTACAGCAAGGAGAACTCTTTCCAGAGCACTGCCTTGAAGCCCGGGACGCCTCTGGTGAGTTAAAAAGAACGATCCACGTGGGATGCACCCACCCGGGGCGGCAGGCAGATGCGGCGAGGGGCCCAGGCAGATGGGCCCTGGGCGCAAGATCCTGCCCCTCCGGGGGTGGCGGGGCAGGGCAGAGGGGCAAAGCTAGCCCCGGAACTACCCAGCCAAGCTGTTGGGGAACGTACGCTACGTTTTCTCCAGAATACAGCGGAGCGCCCTCCTTGGAGTGGCCGTCTGCTTCAAAGTCCACTCCAAAGGCAACAGCAATAGCTGATTCACATTGAAAGAGAACAGCACTGGTGAAATTTTTCCAAAGTGGAATATTAAAAATAGCCAGCCTTTTCAACACACATAAGTAAGCGCAGTACTCTGGGAGGCTGAGACACCCAAGTCACAAGACTGAGCCCAGCACAGGCAACTTGGTGCCTTCTGGGGAGACCCTACCTCAAAATCAAAAGAGGCAGGAGAAATAGCTCCAATTTAACTCCCAGTATAATAAATAAATAAATAAATAAATAAGCCTAAAGTCCTGAAGTGTACACTGAAATACTGCCCTGAGGTTGAAATCATTGCTTTCTATATGAAAAACAATTGCCTTCCAGAGGTTAAGAGAAAAGAGACAAAAAGTGATATTTAGATCATATGTTTCTTTTTTCCCTTTTTTCTTTTTGAGACAGGGTCTTGCTATGCAGCTCAGACTGGTCTTGAGCTCACTTTTTTAGCCCAGGCTGTTCTCAATCTCACAGTGATCCTGAAAACAAAGCTGAGTAGCAGGAGGGTTCTGTCACCAAACACTCCTGGGCACAGTAAGAACCACAGATTCATCTTCAGATCAGCAGGATCTTCAGATCCTTGGGCTCACTGCGAGCTCAGGGCTCAGCTCCCTGTCACCATCCACCCCACTCTAAGAAGCAGGATTGGGAGGGTTGTGTAATGCATTCAGGTGTGGCCATGCACGTGCACGCTAGTGCGTCTGTCTTTTCATCTGGTCCCAATATAGTTCCTTTATAATAGTGGGGACTGCACTGGAGGCCTCACATACCTGAGGAAAGCACCAACTCAGCAATGGATGACCAGACCTATGTTAAGTTTTACTTTTGAGACATGGTCTTGCTCAATTGACAGGGATGCCTCAACCGTGCCATCCTCTGGTGTCACCCTACCAAGTGCTGGGATTACAGGCACACAGCCTTAACTCTTGTTTTTCTTAACAATATATTTTACTAGTGCATACAAACCTGTCTCATACTTTTTCCTCTGCACGTGGCTGTCTGTGATGTGGACACACGATCTCTAGAAGTGGTCCCCAACAGCGGGCACACAGATAATCCCTAAGCTTCTCCCAGTCAGACAGGATTACAGCTATAGTTCTTTTCATTATTGTTGTTGTTATTATTGTTATTAGTATTATTATTCCTTCAGTGTATTTCTTACAGGGTCTCACTACACAGCTCAGACTCATACTGCTCATTCTGCTTTCAGCCTCCCCCAGTGCTTGGCTTACGGACTTTGGCCACTATGCCTGGAGTGTGTGGTGAGCTCAGCTCATCCTAGGGATGTGTTTGGTATGACAGATGGTCCTGGGGATCACCTCGGTCCCTACCCTTGTCAAAGGTTGCCTAAAAGGGTGCTTTAGTCCTCTGAGCTATCTTGTCAGCCCCTACAGCCAAAGTTTTTATACACCTCTTTGCCACCTGTGAATTCTTCAAAATAAGTTTCCAGAAGCAGAATAGTTGGGTCTGGGTCAAAGGTGAATGTTCATCTGAAACTGGTAAACACTGCCAAAATGCCTTCTGTCAAAGCAATGTTAGTTTACCCAGCCACCAGCAAGGATATGACAGTGAAAACCAAGTACCCCAATAGAGTCTCACTTCTATTATTAAAAGTGAGTCTGAGAAGATTTTCTTTGATTTCAGAACTAGTGTTTGTGAATTGAAAATTACCTAACTAGGCTAAGAAAGAAGCACAGACCTGGAGCTGAAAATGACAGTTTTTTTTGTCACTGAAAAGTGCCTCTCCCTCAGGTCTATTTGGGTTTCTTTGAAAGTTGGCTGTGTTTTAAAAAATCAAAACAAACACAAAAACCAACTATAGCTGCTTTAATAGAGTCAAGATTTTTATTAACATTTGAGAAGTGTTTTGAAACTATGTCTAAAGGATGGTGAGATACCCATTGGAAAGGCAGTGTATGTAACACAAAGGGAGAAGGGACCTGATACACGAAGACTTCCTTTTAAATTCTACAAGACTCCTGGGAGGTGGGCAGAGTGGCAAACAGCCACAAACCAACCTTACCAAGATTCAAAACTGTAAAATAACAACTTGAGGGAAAGAAGAAGGCAGTAGATCCCCCAGATGCAGAATCTGAAGGGAAAATTGACCTGCAGAGACAATGAAGAGACCTACCACGTGCAGAAAAGAAGTGTGGGGAGCAGCTGAGCTGGAGCCTGGTCACATGAGTGGGCCTAGAGCAAGGGCAGCCCCAAGAATGCAGGGCCTCCAAGGGGTGCTCGGGGTCCTGGGGGGATGCCATCCACATTCAAGGGGAGCCACATGATCAAGTTGTTAGGTGGAGGAGTTGCACTGTCATCAGTCTGCTGAGTGTAGAAGTAAATACACTGCAGGCTCTGGAGGTAGCTCAGTGGTCTGATCCTGCACCTGGAAAGTACAAGGACTTGGGTTGTGTCCCCAGTACAGCATGCTATGCTGGTTCCTCACCAAGCCAGCCACCAAACCCAGGGATGGTGGCACACACCTGTAATCCCAGAGCAGAGAAGGCTGAAACAGGAGGATCACTACGAGTCCAAGCTGCATAGTGAGATACTGTACCAAATAAATAAATAAATAAATAAATAAATAAATAAATAATTATTTAAAACACTGTAGTTATTGGGTGACTCCCTTCTTACAAGGAGGGGCTCCATGTGACTTCAGCTTTCTGCATTTGGATTCTTGCCTTTTTTTTTTTTTTTTTTTTTTTTTTTTTTTTTTTTTTTTTTTTTTTTTTTTTTTTTTTTTTTTTTTTTTTTTTTTTTTTTTTTTTTTTTTTTTTTTTTTTGTCTTCTTGAGACAGGGTCTCACTATGCAGTTCAGGCAGGCCTTGAGCTCACTTTTGTATCCCAGGCTGGTCTCGAACTCACCCTGATTCTTGCCTTCATTTCTTCATGGTCCTCCCTCTGGAAGTTTTTCAAGAGCTGTACTGGCATAAGAAGAGGCAATCTATACTTTCTGCCTGGCTTCCAGCCTGGGTCAAGAGGCTTAAATCCACAGAGACATACTGAGGGTGGCAACTCCAGCAGCCTCCAGGAAGAAACACACCATGGAGCAGAGCAATGGATGCTGTAAGTTACAATACAGCTGGTGACTCCAATCCAGGCAACTGCTGAGTGCCCTGGAGAGGGTGCATGGCCAGGTACCATGCTAGGGAGAGGCCAACTGGACCCAGGACTCAGAGCACCCACTGGTTGGTTTCATCTCAGGGTCCTCAGTGACTGGGTGAGGGACATAGTCAGGGAGGCAAGGCCTGGCTATCAAAAGCACCAAGAAAGTTATTCCTACTAAAATTAATCTAAGTATTGTCTTGGTCAAATTGATAATCTTTTAGTTACTGTCTCTGCCAAGAAACAATTAAATCAATGATACTATGGCTCTGTTAGATTGACTGAAAGCTGAACTCCAGGCATCCTGCCCATGATGACCCTATGGAGTCACTAAAGGATGTCCAATCCTTCAGTGATACAATGGCTCAGATAACAGTTATCCCATGAAAATATATTTGGTTGCCACTCTGTTTTTCTTTCTGATAGTACTTTAGGGCCATAAGCACATATGACTACTTTGACTTTTCCTTCAACTATCAGCTGCAGATGCCCAGACTACAGGAGTCCATGATGAAAATGTAGGGCTAGATTCCATAAAGTATGTGGCATGGACCCAGTTTTTCTATTGATAATGAGTCTGGAGATGGGAGGACTGAGGTCTCTAAGTGACCATGCAACATTCGACAAGGCTTCAGAGGTCATGATGTAGTCGAGACAGCCTGAAAAGGAAATCTCTTGCCAGTCTCAATACCTTCTTATGAGGAATCCTCTTGGGGTACCAATCCACAAGGCAATAACTAAAGTTATATATATCCCATCCATAGTATGGAGTCCTGCAAGTCTGCCAAGGGTCCAAATAACCTTCCCTGAAATGAGGAGCATGAGCTGGTAAACACAATTTAGAACTCTGAGTGGTCTGTGAGACCACAGAAAGAAGGGAAGCAAGATTTGGCAGTTCATGCATCCCAGCAGGGGGAGTGTTTTTATTCTAGTTTAGATGGGATATAACTGGCTTAACTGGGTCCAAATCACTGTAGTTCTGACTGACCCTTCTTTTGTTATTGTTGTTGGGACCCTCAGTTTGGACACATAGTTTGTTTCTCTGCAAGAGTGCCATTTTTATGAAACTTAGATTTACAACCTTTTCCCCAGTTATACCTTTCTGCTGGATGGCTAAGGCCAAGGAAAATCAAGACCTATATAACTAAAAATGTAACTTTTATATCTGACAAGGCCAGACAAATCCTCTCAGGATTTACCGTGAAACCATGTACAGCACCTTGTAAATCTTTTGTCAGTGCGAGTCACCTGAATGAGTCACACACAGTCAATCCTTGACTGATTTGCTCTCTGTGAAAATCTGAGAGATTTTTTTTTCTAGATGACTCTCCTTAGGCACACTATACATCACTGATCCCTTTCCTCTATAGCCCCATAATCTCCTTGATCAGAAAATTTGGGACACCACTGAGTTACAGGACGTCACAGTACAGGTTCTCTTATCTCCTGAGTCCTCACTGACCTTGAAGGGCTAGGGCTAAAATATTGTCTATCCTTATAGCTCCTCTATTTCTCTAAGTTTTGCTCTGCAAACTTTAGTCATTATGCATTCAGAACAGAAACTTAATGTCCCTATTACAGAGACAGTTGAGCTTAACATCACTATCTATCTGAATATCAAATGCCTTATACATAACATGGAACTGCTATTTTGCAACAACCATGAATATTCTAAAATATAAACTCCTATAGAACATGAAAAGCAACTACATGAGGGTCTGCAGCTTAGCTCTTTTGTTTAAGCATCTGCTCAGGCAAATGCAGTCAGGTGCTGGGGACTGGGATTCAATTCCAGCCCCATATGCCTTAACAGACCCACACTTAAGGCAGCCTGAGCCAACTGGGCCGGGGGTGGGGGGAGAACCATTCTCAACTTTTAGAGCTGGCCAAATAGCTTAGTGGATTAAAGTGCCTGCAAGCAGGTGCAATGGCCTGGTGTTTGATCCCCAGGCTTGCCAAACTGGCCCCACTCCCAGGGCATGCTGAGATGACAATCGAGACCGGGCATGGTGACATGCACCTGTAATTCCAGCACTTGGGAAGTTATACACAGGCAGATCACTATGAGTCTGATCTAGTAGTGAGATCCTGAACACCCTATAGTCCTTTCCATAAAATACAAAACAAACAAGCAAAAAAATTAAACTTTTTTACACAGAAATTTAGAAATCAAACCATTATAAAATTGTAGCAGGACAATCCTATGACATATTTTTTCTTGTCTCTTGTTTTCTTTTATTACCTTTTTTATAAACAAATCCTTGCTGTAAAGAGAGTATGGCAACAATTGATGTGGTATTAGAAGAAGTACACATTTAGGAGACCAAAGTGACAGGTTTTTCAAGCATGGTTTTAGTATCATGCAATTTTATCCTCAGTGTAGTTGCTTAGTTCACAGATATCAGCATACAGAGCTAGCCAGAGTGAGAATCCTGCCCATTAAATGCTATTTTCAAAAACCTAATGGAGATTCTTAAGACCATGGCCTTAACCATCTCATTTATATAAATGTACGGTTTTGTCCTGTCATATTTCCTAACTTTTCTCCTTTCTCTTTACTGTATAATCCTTAAGTTCCCACTTTCCATTTAACTGTGTTATACCTTTCAATTTTTATTTCATCTTTTGAGTTCTTATACTAGGTAAAAAATACAGTATTTATACATGTGGGTCTGGTTTATTTCACTTATGAGTATATCTTCAAGTTGCATCCACTTATATATGAAGACTTTGAGTTTTTATTCCTCATAGCAGAGCAATACTCCATTGCATAAAAACATTGCATCTTTTTTTATTCATTCCTCATGTGATGGACACTTGGTTGTTTCCAAAATTTAACTATCACAAATTGTGCTGCTATAAACATAGGCACACACATATCACTAAGATTTGATGTTTTTACTTCTTTTGGGAAAATTTCCAGAAGGGGAGGGTAGCTAGATTGAATGAGATTTCCAGTTCTAGTTTTTTGAGGAGTTTCCACACTGATTTTCATACAAGCTGCATACAAGTCTAGATTCCCACCAGCAGTGCAGAAGGGTTCCTTTTCCCCCATAGCCTCTCTAATATTTGTTGTTCATTGATTTCTTTATGGTAGCTATCCTTTCTGGGGTGAGATTGTATCCCAGTGTTGTTTTCATTTGCATTTCATGAATGGCTAGTGATGTGGAGCATTTTTTCATGTATTTATTTGCTTCTCATATTTCTTTCTCTGAGAAGTGTGCGTTCATCTTGGATGCCCATTTCTGGATTGAGTCTTTAAATTTTGGGGACTTAAATGTTCTTTAGTTCTTTATAAGTTCTAGATAGAAGACCTTTGTCTGAGTGCTTTTGTCTTTCCACTCTGTTGGTAATTTCTTTTGATGTGCAAAAACTTCTCAATAAGAGGAGGTCCCAGTTGTTAATTCTTTCAGGTATTTCCCACGCAGTTTGATTTTTGTTCATGAACTGTTTGCATACCCTGATGTCTTCAAGATTCCCACCTGATTTCTCATCCAGGAGATTTAACGTTTCTGTTTTAATGTTTAGATCTTTAATCCATTTTGACTTTAGTTTAGTTCATGGTAGTAGACCTGGATCAAGTTTTACTTTTCAGCATGTAGAGATCCAGTTTTCCCAGCACCATTTGTTAAAGAGCCTATCTTTCTTTCAGTATGCATGTTTGGCCCCTTTGTCAAAGATAAGATGGCTGAGTGAGTTTGTAGTTGCATCTGCTTCTTCTAATCTATTCAATTGATTCTCATGTCTATTTTTTGCCCATACCATGCTGACTTTATCACAATAGCTTTGTAGTATAATTTCAAGTCAGGAATTGTAATGCTTTCTGCCTTGCCTTTCTTGCCCATAATTGCCTTTGCTATTCTAGGTCTTTTCTAGTTCCAAATAAATTTTGGGAATGATTTCTCTAGTTCTGTGAGGTAGATTGGTGGTTTTTTGATAAGGACTGCATTAAAATCTGTACAACAATTTTGGAAGTATGGCCATCTTCACAATGTTGGTTCTTCCTATCAAGGAGCAGGGAATATCTTTCCATCTTCTGAAATCCTCTACTATCTTTTTTCAGAGTACTGCAAGTTTCAGTGAATAGATCTTTTACTTCTTTAGTTAGATTAATTCCTAAGTATTTCATTTTCCCATGATGCTATTATAAAAGGCACTGTTTCTCTAATTTCTCTCTGTATGCTGCATAGAAGTAAATTTGGCAAGTCCCTCGTATAACATGGCTGTTCAATATGCATAGACTCAGTATCGGTATTCAGTGTGTTATTTGTGTGGAAGAATGCTTTTGACTTTTGAGTACTGGCTTTGTATCCTGCTATGCCACTGAATTCATATATTAATTCCAGTAACTTCTCTTTTTGACACATAATATAGAACTTTATTTTAATGTCATTTCTGTACATCAGGAACATGAGAGAATATCTTTACAAATGAAACTGATTTTTAGGAGAAACAAAGGGCAAAACCAAACCAGTATTTGATGTGAATCCATGAGTCTATGCTTCAAATCCGGGTAGGAAGTCTGTGACAGTTCTTTCAGTTTTGCATTTGACTGTTCTGAGATCTTCCCATCAACCCCGATGTTGCCTAACAGGGCCTGATGTTGGCTAACAACACGGGACAAGAGAGCCTGCTCAAATTTTGCACTCTCGCTAGGCTCCAGCTCATCAAGATAGCCTCTTGCATGAGCCTAGATAACAGCCACTTGTTCCTCAGTAGGCACAGAAGAATGCTGTCCCTGCTCTAGCAACTCAGTCAAATGCACACCATGACTCAAAAGTTGCTAAGTGGCAGCGTAGAGATCAGAACCAAACTGGGCAAAAGCAGCAACCTCATGATACTGAGCCAATTCCAGCTTCATGGTACCTGCTACCTGCTTCATGGCCTGGGTTGGGCAGCAGATCTAACATGAGACACAGATAAACAAACATTAATAGCAGGATAGATATCTTTGTAGAACAATTTGGTTTCCCACTGAAGATCTGCCCCTCATCAGTGATAGAAATGGCACTCGTTGGAATGTAAGCCGACACATCACCAGCTTGTGTTTTTTATGACTGGTAAAGCAGTCAAGGAGCCACCACTAAAAGAATCATACATTTTCTCTGCTCTTTCCAGAAACTGGGAGTGCAGGCCTCATGACCAGGGGTTGGTGGAGCAACAGCGACATCTGGTGGTAACCAACAGACTGTTTGGCTAAGTTGTCATAGATGACCAAATCATGTTTTCCATTATCTCTAAAATACATTCCCATTGAACAGCCAGAATAAGGAGCCACGTACTGAAGTGGGGCAGCATCACAAGCAGTCGCTGCCACCGCCATGGTATACTTCATAGCATCTGCACCTGTAAGTCTCCTAACCAACTGGGCAACAGTGGATCTTTTCTGACCAATAGCAGTATAGATACAGCACAGTTTCTTTTCATCAGGCCCATCATCGAAATGTTTCTGGCTAATTATTGTGTCAATAGCAGTATAGATACAGCACAGTTTCTTTTCATCAGGCCCATCATCGAAATGTTTCTGGCTAATTATTGTGTCAATAGCAGTCTATGTTTTCCCAGTCTGTCTGTCACCAATAATATGCTCACTCTGTCCATGCCCAATGGGCACTAAGTTTTCCATGGTCTTAATGCCAGTCTGCGTTGGCTCCCACACAGAGATTCAAGGAATGATTCCAAGGGCTTTTCAGCCTACTTGCCTACAGGTTTTGGAATCAATTGGGCCCTTTCCATCAGTGGCATTATCAAGAGCACTCATTACATGGCCTAACAGCTCCTCACCCACTGGAACATCCACAATGGTTCCCGTTCTCTTAACAATATCTCTTTCCTAATTAGTTTATCATTCCCAAAACATGACAACACCAACATTGTCTGGTTCCAAGTTCAGAGACATACCCCTTAAACCTGAAGAAAACTCTACCATTTCCCCTGCTTAGACATTACTCAGCCCATGTAACTGGGCAATACCATCACCAATACTTAAGACACAACCAGTCTCTTCAAGGTCAACAGAAGCATCAGCTCTAAGAATTTGCTCTTCAAGCATAGAGGACATCTCAGCAGTGCAGTCTTTTGAAGGCAGGTGTTAGAGGCATGATGATTCCTCGCAGCAATGAAAGATGATCCCAAAGCATTTTTGGAGACGAGCCCAGCCTGTCAGTTGGGCCACAACCATGGTGATGTGCATGGATAGCACCTTGGCAGCTTCTGCTCAGAAGGCTCCTCCTGTGCCGCAGCCCCCTAAGTGACTGGGACAAAATGGCCATGAGATGAGCTCTAGTAGCTTCTTGGTGGAGTTTTTTGGGTCTTCCAAGTAGATTATCATGTGATCTGTAAACAATGATAGTTTAACTTCTTCTTTATCTAGTCTTAATCCTTTTATTTCTCTTTCTTGTCTAATGGTTCTAGCTAATGGTTCCAGAACTATATTGAATAGCAGTGGTGATAGAGGACATCCTTGTCTTGTACCAAATCTGAGAGTAAAAGATTTCAGTTTTTCCCCTTTAAGAATTATGTTTTCATTGGCTGGTCATAAATGGCTTTTATCAGATTGAGGTAGAGGCCATCTATTCCAAGTCACTATGGGACTATGAACACGAATGAGTGTTAGACTTTATCAAAAGCCTTTTCTGCATCAATTGAGATGAGTATGTGGTTTTTGGATTTGGCTCTATTGATATAGTGTATTGCATTGATAGACTTGTGTATATTGAGGCATCCTTGCATCCCTGGGATGAATCCTACCTGGTCGTGATGTATAATTTTCTTGATTATTTTCTGTATTCTATTTGCTAAGATTTTATTAAGGATTTTAGCAAGTAGCAAGTTGGAGAAAGGAAATATAATTTTACTGTCAAAAGAAGCCATTTTCCTCATAAGTTATAGAGGGAATCAACTAGGAAGTATTCAGCTGCAAGGCAAAAGATGGCCCACCTGTAGCTTAAGCAGTTATTTATTTTAATAAATCATACAAGAAGTCTACAGGTAGGCTCAGTGTCATTGTTAATATCTCAGTGCTTTCTACTTTATTAATCTCTCTAGTTTTAATTATATTTATCTCTATATATGATTCATATCAGAAGATAAGGGCATGTGAAATACGATTAAGAGCTCAAAATGTCTCGGGTTGCACAGATTAGATGTTAGTGCTGTAGGCCTGGATGATTTCTGGGAATCAATGAGGACAAAAGCCAGGCTATATTTTATCATCTATATCAGTATAAGATTAATTTTATACAACATAATACATAATTTAATAAGATGAAATCAGCTTCCAATTAGTACCTTTTATTACATATCTTTACAAACACTATATCCTACACAGAAGTAAATTTGGTAAGCCTTTCGTATAACATGGCTGCCCAACATGCATAGACTCAGTATAAGTACTCAGTCTGAGAGTAAACTTTTAACTCCTAGAATCATGCAGGCCCATTTAAAGAACAGTTTTTCTCTTAGATTTCTGTGGAACTAGTTATCTTACATTTACATGATGGCTAGGAAGTAGAAACTGACCACAGAGGATTGTAAATACAAAGAAGCCAAAGTTGAGTCTCTTCAACGCTGTCATTCACTGTCAACAGGATTTCTGTTTATTCCTATCATACATATTATAAAACAGAAGTCACATGATGAGTTCTAGGAGTCTGTTCAGCCCCTGACTAATGGCAACATGAGGAGCCAGGATAGGCAAGGGACTTCTTCCCACTGCCACTCCACACGTGTAGCATGTTCTCTAAAGTGGAAGGATGAATTTTCAGAACAATCAAGGTTAAGAGCAGAATATATTTACTGGGGGAAAGAAAGCTTCTGTTCAAGAGAGGGGCAGAAGGAGACCCAAGGGTGTTGTCACAAAATTTGTCTTTTCTAGGGATGTTTTATAGAGCAAAACAATGAGGTGAAGTGGGTCTAAGGTGGAAAGCATGGGAACTTGCACGTGAGGCGGGACAAAAATATGATCAACCAATAAGATCAGAAGTACAGTTGCTCAGGTAAAATTGATTAAATCAGGATCAAATGGGAAAGCAAATCACATAGCAAAGGGGGCAAAATACAGAACAGGGGATTTTGCTATGACTCTGACTTCTTTAAGGTGACTGACACTTATTTGGAATATCAGTCCCTGATGTGCATCCCTAGGGAGGTATGTGGCTTCACTTGTTTACTTTTGCCTTGAGGTCTGGCCCACAGCAGGAGTGCCCATCTCTCCCACAGCTGCAAAGCTATCTTCCCTTCCATACTGTCTCCTTGTGAGTGCCTAGCCCTATCTGATATTATAGGTGTATAGTATTTCTATCTAACTCACCTACCTACAACACTGTCTGACTGCCTATAATAATTTACCTAACTTAGCTACCTAGAAGTTCCTATGAAAGTGAAACAGCAAGAGTGAACTGATACAGAGAGTGAAGCCCTCCTCCAATCAGATGAGGAGGAAAACAGTGATGTTGAGTACATATTTGACTAGTCAAAATGCAAAAATAATGATCATGCATGCCTAAATGATCCAATGTAGAATGAGGTCCAAAATTATAATTAGCTTCTTGGCAAGGGTGAAAGCTATTAGATGAATGCCAGCATTGCAATTTAATGTTGGATATTGTCCCTACCAGATGATGCACTAAAGATGGTGTGAAATACACAAATAATGAAATATAAGCAAAATATTCCGTATGCACTGATAGTCGTATTTGAAAATGTACTTGTTAGTTCTTTTTCGGTGGCACAACAAAGAAGCAGAAGTAACAGAAGCTTTAAGGGGTTAAAATTTTCCCTTCACTGTCCAGTTAGGCTGCCATTGTCCAGCTTATATGGTGGCCAAACCATCCGGCAGGAAAAGCTAAACTTTTTTGGTTTTAAGGCCTCCCGGAGGTTAAGGGAGCCAAGATTACAAAAAAGGCACCTGAAGAATGGTGTGTCTTTTGGGGGTTGAGAATGAATATTCCCCATGGTGACAGAATTTGAAGTGAGCAAAGAGCTTCACATTCTAGAGGAGATTATCACCTACTCCCAAGAATATGAAGTATGAGAATAAATCCCACGCCTGCTTTCTTAGCCATCATGAGAAATCAAGGAGGGGTCCCCAACAATAAGGAAGTAACTGCTGCCTCCCGGCACATAGGCAATAGCCCAGCCAAGAAATGTGAGGACAGCTTTTCCATGCAGTGGATTTCCTGACACAGGTGCATGGTTTCTGCACTGCCTCTGAGACAGGAAAAACACCAGGACAGAATTGGAGAAGTGGCTCACCAATGAGCTCAGGCTGGCTGGTGTGGATGTGGATGTAGGCTAGCAAGGGCAGATGGCAGGAAGAGCAGGAATGGCTTATTGGTGAGGAAACCCAAAAACCAGAGGAGGGAGGGCCCCCTCCCCAGGAGCTACATGGCTCACTGATGTGAATCAAAGCATCAAAATGTTGTTTTTCAGTGGTGCAGCAAAGAAGCAGAAGTAAAAGGACAGAAAAGGACTTTATTGAGGAGGAAACAGACAGACTCCAAGGGAGAGAGGTGGGTCCTCTGACCTGAGACAGGGAGGTTGAGACTTTATGGACTTTTGCTAGGGGCAGAGAGTTTGAGGGACAGGTTCAGTGACACACAAAGAGCTGGCTGGAGGCTTCCTTGTGTGGGCAGGAAAGGTAAAAGGAAGTTGTATCCAGGGCTGGAGTGGAGAAGGAGGAGGAAGAGGTCATTGGGAAGATAAGCTGTTGCATTCAGATTCAGCCATGTTGAATCAGGGCCATGACAATTTAGCAGTTTGTACTCAGGCTGGAACCTATTAATAACTGTCATGACACCTCACTATCTGAACTGAAAGCATTCATAGGTCTGCTGTACTCAGCAGGACTTTCTTATGGTAACTGCAGCAATGTAAAAGATTTAAGGAGGAATGGGTATGGGCTTGAGATTTATAGAATAACAATGACACAGAGGAGATTTGACTTACTTTGAAATTGTCTGATTTTTGATAACAAAACCACTCACCAAGAAAGAAAAAGAATTGATAATCTGACTGCTCTCCACTCATTGTTTACTTTTGTACAAAATGGAAAGTAATTTACACATCATCTGAATACATGACTATTAAATACCTTACATTTCTTGGTCACTGTAGATTTAGCCTGTATTTGTTAAATAGGTCTTCAAAAAATGATATAAAAATATATGCATGGGTAGATGCAAAGATATATTTTCTATTTAGAAAGTAATACTGGATCTAAGCCACCAGGTATTTAAATGTTGTGATGACAATTTAAAAATAAAGCTTTGTTACTTCTATGCATGTACTGTATTTCATGTACAATCCAATACAATTCCTCTCTGCTCAGGTAAGCCAAAGTATAGGACATGCCTGCACCTCAGGAGGAGTTTTCCCCATCCAGGTTCCTGGCACCAACACCTTGTTTCTGAAATAGTGGCAAAGACTCCACTCCAAGCTCAGTGTGCACCTTGGCCCTAACCCACTTTGGCTAAGCTCACAGAAAGGCCAGCATCCTTGGGTGGGGGATTAGACTTAGTTCTTCTCGCTGTTCCTTGCAGAGTAAATTCAGAGTCCCTTCCCCAAAATGAATGTGACATTTGACAGTTGGTTTACCAGTTACCCATTGATGTTACATTGGCTAACAGAGCACAAATTGATCAGATAGGACCTATACAAAAAGAGCAGAAATTCCCAGTGAACTTTTTCAAGTTAAAAAATACAAAACTGTATAGTATAATCTTTGGATTTCAAAGAGACATAACATTTGGCAAAGAAAAACAAAGTAGTACTGCTAATAATGACACTGTACCATAACGGCAAGATTAACAGAGAAAACTCATCAGAGATCAGAGTTCTTTTACTACAAAACCAAAAATGGAATAGATGTTGTTGATTAGGTATGCAGTAACTGTGATGTTATTTGAAACATAATGTACTGGCCAATGATTGTTTTACTTGATCCTGAAGATGTGTGAAGAGGCCAGGGAGATAGCTTTGTAGAATAAGTGCTTGTCTGGCAAGTGCAAGGTCCTGAGTTCAATTCCTAGTACCACAAAATAAGTAAATAAATAAATAAATAAGGTATAATTTCATATTTTGCAAAGAGAATAACAACTGGAAAATAACGTGAAAAAATTTCTTAGAGGCTTGGTGCTGGGACTGATAAATGGTCACTTACAGCAGAAGAATAACAAAATGTTTCTACTTAAAGAACTAAGCAAAAGAGCCCCAACCAGGGGGTGCGCAGGTAGGACCTCTTGGCTTGCACCCCCCACTCCTGCCACCAGAACTCTGCCCCTGCTCACAAACCATGACGGGTGGGCACACAGGCAGGAACATTAGGCCCGCACCCTCACACCACCAGAACTTCTTCCTTGCCCAGAGCCTAGCTCAGGCATCTGCTGTGGAACCCTGCAGCAAAATTTCCTGTCAGATCTACCAGCTAACCCAGGAACTCTTGCCAGAGGGCTCTCCTCCAAAAGCAGCAGTACGAAGAAGCTGAATACAGCAGCTAGACCCAGCAGGCACATCTGGACAAGATCAAACTTGGTAGATCTGGGTCTGAATTTCATCAGGCACTAATGACATAACTTCACTAAAGTTCTACACCAAAGATCAGAAGTCACTGCTATACAAAATGACAAAAAGAAGGAGCAAGATGCAATCTCAGCCCCTAAGCCCACCCAGAACAAATACAGGAGACACTACCATAGAAGAAAATGAAATCATGGAGCTCAAATCTCTGAATTAGTAGCATCTGAAGTAAACAAACAAACAAACACACACGGAAATGTATAGAGGAATACAGATTGAAAATAACCTCTGAAGTAAAAAAAGACATCTCTAAATTAATAGTCTGAAGTTAAAAACACTGCAGAAAAGTATAGAGGAAATCAGATCAGAAATAATCTCTGAAGTAAAAAAAGACATCTCTAAATTAATAGCATCTGAAGTAAAGGAACAACTGCAAAAAGAAAGAGAAGAAATCAGAGCAGAAATAATCTCTGAAGTAGAAAAAGAAAGGATAACTACAATGAAAGACTCAATAAATGCCTCTAAAGAAGACACTGATAAAGACTTAGAGGAGAATAGAAAAATGATGGAATTCTTGAATGAGCAATATAGGAAAGAAATAGATTGTATGAGACAGTTTCAAAGAAATATAGGGGAAAATAAAATCTCAATCACTAACTGGCAACACTGTATCAATGAAAATGAAGATAGAGTTTCATATCTTGAAGACACAGTCACAGATAGTGAAAAGGAAAGGAAAGATTTCTTAAAAACAACTAGGATGCAGGAAAAAAAATAATGCAACATCTGCAAGATGATGCAAAAATGAACAACATGAGATTAATAGGAATCAAAGAGAAAGAAGGAGTCAATACAAACGATATAAAAAGAATACGGGCGGAAGTAATAGCAGAAAACTTCCCAAATATGAGAAATCAATCTAACATTCAGGTAACTGAAGCATACAGAAATCCAAGTAAAATCAACACAACTAAAACCACACCCAGCCATATAATAGTCAAGATCCCAGAAATCCAGCAGAAGAATAATATACTCAAAGCTACTAGAGAAAAGGAACAGATCACATTTAAAGGACAACCCATGAGAATAACACAGATTTCTCTTCACAAACCATGAAGTCAAGGAAAGCATAGAACAGAGTGCCTCAAGTCCTCCATGAGAACGAATTTCAGCCCAGACTGCTATATCCTGTAAGATTCTCTTTTAAGTATGAGGGAGAAATAAAATACTTCCAAAACAAGGAGCAACTAAAAAATTTCATGATGTCAAAGCCAACACTACACAGACTACTAAATGATATTTTACAGAGGGACTAAAATGACTCGAACTCAACAAATTAGAACAGAAAGAACCCACCAAATAGGGCAACCAATTAAATGCAGGAGAAAAAGGGGCAAACAATAGTATGTAAAAGACATGTCAATCATGAGTCAATACGTTTCAGTTATAACTATCAATGAAAATGGATTCAGTCTTCAAAAGAAATAGACCAGCAGAGTGGATAAGGACCCCACAATACAGTTCCTCATGTTGCGATGATCCCAAACCAAAAAATAATTTTGGTGGCTACTTCAAAACTCTAATTTTGCTACAGTTATGATTCAGAATGGCTTTAGGTGACCCCTGTGTTTTGGTCGTTCATCCCCTGCTGGGGTCGCGACCCACAGGTTAAGAACTGCTGTCATGCCGGGCGTGCTGGTGCACGCTTGTAATCCCAGCACTCGGGAGGCTGAGGCAGGAGGATTGGTGCGAGTTCGAGACCAGCCTGGGCTACGAAAGTGAGCTCAGGACCAGCCTCAACTGCATAGCGAGACCCTGTCTCAAAAAGACAAAAAAAAAAAAAAAAAAAAAAAAAAAAAAAAAA
>PVJA010043115.1:0-16929 GCA_004027025.1 Myocastor coypus | reverse complement strand
TTTTTTTTTTTTTTTTTTTTTTTTTATCTTCCAGGGTCAAATCCCCTCAGTATTAACTTTGGGATCATATACAGTACTTTGTAGAACTGTTGTTAGTGTCAGCCTTCGGGATGAGTCACGGCCATTGCTTGCCCATTTTGCTTTCTGTGAAAGCCTGAGAGAATGTTTTTCTCTGGGTGACTCTCCTTAGATGCACTATAGTTCATTCATCCCTTTCCTCTGAGGTCCCATAATCTTCTTGACCAGAAAATTTGGGACACCTCTGAGTTATAGGATATTACATCACAGGTTCTCTTATATCCTGAGTCCTTATTGACCTTGAAGGGCTAGGGCCAAAATATTGGCTATCCTCATAGCCCTTCTTTTTTTCCAATTTTTGGTCTGTTAACTTACATTCTTAACCCTCCAGCAGAAAAGCTTTCTGATACTATTACACTATAGCATAGGTACTTGAGCTTATCATCACTGGTTTTCTGAGTATCAAATATCTTTGACTTAGCTTGGAATTGATATTTTCTGACAATCATTGATACTCTAATAATGTTCCATACATTATGATATAAGCAGTTACACAATTTTTACACAGATATTTGGGAATTCAAGGAAATACAAAATTATATCCTGTCAAGACCATGGTATTTGGCCCAGTCTCTTATTTCCAAGTACTACTCTTGAGAGAGAGAATGACAGTAACTGAGTTTACACCAGGAGCAGTACACATCAAAAAGACAAGAGTGACTTGCATTCCAAGCATGGTTTTAGTGTTACATAGTGCTATGTTCAATATGATGAACCTTTTGAAGTTTCTTGAGACCAATATCTGATTCATCCTGTGTACATAATTGCATAGTTTTGCTCTTGATATGTTTTCTCCTTTATCTGCTTTCAGTCACTTTGTTGTTTCATCTATAACACATTCAGCTGTGTTATGCCCTTAAGTTTTTATCTTCTTCTTTAAAGTTCTTATATAGGGAGACTATACGATATTTACGAATATAGGTCTGGTTTATTTCACTAATGAGTATATGTTCAATATATATCCATTTATATATGAAGTCTTCAAACATTCTTTATGGATGTGTAGTATTCCATTATATAAAAATACCACATTTTTTTTTAACCATTCTTCAAATGATGGACATTTTGGTTGTTTCCAAGATTTGGCTATTACAAATTGGGCTGCTATAAACATAGGTGCACAGATATCGCTATGGTATGATGTTTTCAGTTCTTCTGGGAAAATTCCCAGTAGGGGGATAGCTGGATTGAACCGAACTTCCAATTCTAATTTTGTAAGGATCCTCCACACTGCTTTCCATAATGGTTGCACCAGTCTGCATTCCCACCAGCAGTGGAGAAGGGTTTCTTTTTCCCCACAGCCTCTCCAGCATTTGCCCAGCACCATTTCTTAAAGAGTCTTTCTTTCTTCCAGTAAACATGTTTGGCCCCTTTGTTGAAGATAAGGTGGCTGACTGTGTTTGTATTTGCTTCTGCATCTTCTAATCTATTCCATTGATCCTCAGGTCTATTTTTTTTTTTTCCATTACTGTGCTGATTTTATCACTGTGGCTTTGTAGCATAATATTAAGTCAGGACTTGTAGTACTTCCTACCTTATATTTGTTGCCCAGGCTTGCTTTGCTATTCTAGGTCTCTTTTGGTTTCAGATAAATTTTAGTAATGATTTCTCCAGATCTGTGAAGTATGTTGAATAGATCTTTTACTTCTTTAGATTAATTCCTAAGTATTTCATTTTTTTTCTATTGTATTGTGAAAGATATTGGTTCTCTAATTTCTCTCTCAGTGTGTTTGCCATCTGTGTAGAAGAATGCTATTGACTTTTGGGTGTTGTCTTTGATCCTGTTATGATACTAAATTTGCATATTAATTCTAGTAGCTTCTTGATAGAGTTTTTTTGTTGTTGTTGTTTTGTTTTTGTTTTAACTTCCTCTTTACCTATTTTTATTCCTTTCATTTTTCTCTCTTCTCTAATCTAATGGCTGTAGCTAATGATTCCAGAACTATATTGAATAGGAGTGGTGATAGAGGGCATCCTTGTCTTGTACCAGATCTGAGGGTAAAAGATTTCAGTTTTTTCCCATTCAGAATTACGTTGCCTGTTGGATTATCATAGACAGCTTTTATCAGACTGAGGTGGAGGCCATCTATTCCAATTGTTGTAGAACTTTGAGCATGAATGAGTGTCAAAAGCCTTTTCTGCATCAACTGAGATGATCATGTGGTTTTTGGATTTAGCTGTATTGATATAGTGTATTATATTTATAGATTTGTGTATGTTGACCCATCCTTGCATTCCCGGAATGAATCCTACCTGGTCATGATGAATAATTTTCTTAATGATTTGTTGTGTTCTATTCTCTAGGATTATATTGAGAATTGTTGCATCTATGTTCATGAGAGAGATTCGCCTACAGGTTTCTTTTCTGGTTGCATCTTTCTCTGGTTTGGGTATCAGATAATACATGCAGGAATGTTTTTGGGAGGATTGTTTCCTTTTTGATTTCATTAAAGAGTTTGAGGAATATTGGGATTATATCTTCTGTAAATTTCTTATCGAATTCAGTTGTGAATCCATCAAGATCTGGACTTTTCTTTGTCGGTAGGTTTTTTATTACATTTTGTATTTCATTGACTGTTATTGGACTATTGAGAGTTCTTATATTGTCTTCATTCAGTTTTGGTAAAGTGCACCTCTCTAGGAATCTGTCTTAAATTCTATTGGAGTAAAGATTCTCAATGTAGCTATGAATGATCTGGATCTCCACTGGGTCTGTTGTAATGTTACCCTTTTCATTCCTTATTGCTTGAATTTGAGTTTTTTCTTTCCTCTTTTTGATGAGGTTAGCTAGGGGCTTATCAATCTTATTTAATCTTTCAAAGAAGCATCTTTTTGATTCATTAATTCTTTGCATTATTTTATTTGTCTCAATTGAATTTCTGCTCTAATCTTTATAATTTCCTCCTATCTTTGGGCTTTGGATTTGTTTTGCTTTTCCTCTTTTTAGACGATCTAGGTGTAGAACTAGGGGATTTTTTTTTGCCTCCTGTGTTTTCTTAATGAGTAAGTTGAGAGCTATAAATTTCCCTCTAAGAACTGCTTTCATTACATGCGAAAACTTCTGGCAGATTGTGTTTGAATTTTCATTTAATTGTAGACATTGTTTAATTTCCTCTGTAATCTATTGGTTGTTGAGGAGGATATTGTTTAATTTCCATGTATTTCTTTTTTGCAGTTTCTTTTGTCATTTATTTCCAGTTTCATTGCACTATGGTCAGATAATATGCATGGGATAATTTCTCTTTTCTTGCATATACTTAAGAATGATCTATGGACTAGTATGTGGTCTATTTTAGAAAAGGTCCTGTGTGCTGCTGAAAAAAAAAAAATGTGTATTCAGAAGTGGCTGGGTAGCCGGGCATGGTGGCTCACGCCTGTAATCCCAGCACTTGGGAGGCTGAGGCAGGAGGATAGGTGTGAGTTCGAGACCAGCCTGGGCTACAAAAGTGAGCTCAAGGCCAGCCTGAACTGCATAGCGAGACCCTGTCTCAAAAAGACCAAAGAAAAAAAAAAAAAAAAAAAGAAGTGGCTGGGTGGAACACACTATATATGTCCACTAGATCTAGTTGTTCCACGTTCTGGTTCAGTTTTGCTACTTCTTTGCTAATTTTTTGTCTGCTTGACCTATCTGGTCTAGCTTTGTTGTCTAGACCCTGAAACCCCAAAGATGATCATGTACAACTTATGTTCAGACTGAACTAAATGTTGAAATTTACCTTCCAGGAAGATAGACTAATACACTCTTCATCTTTTTTCACCTTTAGCTCTTCTGGAAATGTAAGTCTAGTTCAAGTATATTGAGGTAAAATTAAGAAGGAGCTATCAAATTGTAAGTTACAAGGCTTGTGTTGCTTGTGTGCAATACAGGTTGTAGGAAAAATCATGCAAACACAAGAAGTACATTTAAAATAAAAATAGAAAGATGTAGCTGAGAGTAGCTATATACTCAGCTCCTTGAGAAGCAAAGGAAGAAAGATAACTTGGGCTGAGGGGCTTGGGGCCAGCCTGGGCAACATAGTAAGACCCAACTTGGAAGAAAAAAGAGAAGGAGAAAGAGGAGAGAGAAGGTAAAGGGGAGGGGAAAGAGAAGAGAAAGAGGAGCAGGGACAAAAAACAAAAAAGGAGGAGGAAGAAAGAGGGTGGAGGAAGAGGAGGAAAAAGAGAAAGAGAAAGAAACAATGGTAATTTCAACAACTACTTTGAAGATAACAATGTTAGTTAAACCATTGTTAGTTTCCTATCATCTTGTTTTGAAATTCTGTATCTTTTAAAAATGCTCTTTAAAATTTTAAAAAAGAGGAGGAACAGCAAGGAAGGAAACATGAAGAATGAAGAAAGGAAAAAGGAAGAGGAATGCATGAAGAATGGAGAAAATGAGGAGAAAGATAAATAGAAACAGAAAGAGAAAGAAAGAAAGAAAGAAAGAAAGAAAGAAAGAAAGAAAGAAAGAAAGAAAGAAAGAAAGAAAGAAAGAAAAGACAGGACCACCTTCTCAGGACCCCCCTCCTGTCCCTCTCTTGGACAGGAGCTTTCTTTCTCTCAATAAATGTTCTACTTATTAAATAAAAGAAAAGAAACAATAAAAAGGGAAAGAGTCTAGTGTACAATACCTTTAAAGGGCATCAGGAAACCTCAGGGAAGGCAGTGAAATTTCTTAATATGGAAACTTCCTACTCTGTTCTGAATTCTGGATGAGACATAAGAAATTTGTGATGAACAGACAGTCTAGAATGTTGAGGTGTTCCATGATGAAACAAAGAGGATGTAAAGGACAAAGACATACTGTTATGGTTTATGTCTAGTTGTCCCCCCAAAGCCTCATGGAGTCATTGGGCGGGGACTTCTAAAGTTTGAGACTCGATCCATGATCCCTGGGATTATAGGTTTTAGTACTGATGGGATTATGGGTGGAAGTACTTCTGGGATTATGGGTGTAGCCTAGGGCGGGAGCTAAGGCGGAGAGCCTGAATGTAATATAAAGAGAGACAGAGAGACAGACTGGAGCTCGAGCTGGTGCTGCTGCTCTGCTGCCCTGTTTGGTTGGCTACCTCTGCCACCATTTTGCTGCTGTTCTGCCACCTTGAACTGGATGCTCTCGCCCTGCTCCACTCAGCCTTGGGCCAACTGAATATGGCCTGAAACCTCCACAAACTGTGAGCT
The DNA here is from genome assembly GCA_004027025.1 of Myocastor coypus. NCBI lineage: Eukaryota > Metazoa > Chordata > Mammalia > Rodentia > Myocastoridae > Myocastor > Myocastor coypus. Next base: position 11,691 of record PVJA010043115.1, on the reverse strand, counting down.
AAATAAACCTTTCCTTCCTTCATTTTGAGTGTTGGGTATTTGTCCCGGCAACGAGCAAAAAGTAACTAAGACACATACTTAACATCTACTGTTCTACATGTAAAGTTTTAACCTATAACTTACTCCCTCACACACATGCACACACATTTACCTTTTCAATGTCTCTTCATTGGTGAAGTGTGTACTTCAACAAGTATTTTCTTTATTTTTTTAAAGTGTGCTGGGATTCAGGTATGCACCATTACTCCCAGGCTCCATCGCTGGCTCACTATGCCCAGGGGCATCAGTCAATATTTTCATCCCAATGTTTGTAAGTATAATGTAATGGGGGCCCGGCGGGATAGCTCAGTGGTCTAAAGCGCCTGCTTGGGAAAGCTTGGGCGGCTTCAGGACCCCGGCACCACATGCTGCACCAGCCCTGCCCTCGGGGGCAGGGCGAGCTGAGCCGGCCATAAAAATGAGTGAATAAACAAAGGTTCTGAAACAAGAAAAAATAAAAAAATAAAATTAAAAAAAAAAAGTATAATGTAATGATAGTGAATATTTCTCTCTAACTTCTCATGCTTAGAACACTGCATAACTATTTGAATCTTTCTTTTATATCACTATTCAGGTCTTTCTTCTAAACACAGAGTTTTCCAGATCAATATCAAACTCAAACCTATAGACATTGTTTTTCAGTGTATGTAAAGGCATAATAGTTTGTATGATTATTTATGATTTTCTGATATGCACGTTCTGTCTGCTTGCTAGGTGGTCAGATCATTAAAACTGGAAATGTAAATTTTATCCATATTTGTACCCCCTAGGGTTTTGTGTGTTGAACATTCAACATTAATTTATTTCAATGTATTTACTGGACATTTGTCATTTGCTAGATACCATCCTAGGGATGGGAACTAAACACAGCTCAGATGTAATCCTTAACCTTAACCTGAGGCACCATGGTAAAACTTTTTATTTATTTATTTATTTATTAAATTTTACTTTATTTTGAAGAGTAAAAACAGAAGCAAAAAAAAAAATAGAAAGAAACAGGGTAACATAACATACAACAAGACAAATGTTACAGATTTTCAAAACAGGAATTTCTAATTAATCATAGTTGTTATATTATTTATTTTTATCATCAAATCTGTTGCTCAGATTAACAGATATAGTTATGCAAGATTAGGGAAATAATTGAATATTGATGCTTTCAAGAAATCTTAATATTTCTGTTCTCTTTTTTGTTTTAACTTATTTTAAAGAGAGTATAATAACTGATAAGACATTAGAAAGGGTACACACTTAAAAAACAAGACGGGAGACATTGTATTATACATTGCTGTCCTTGAGGTAGTTGCTCAGATAGCAGATATCAGCATATAGAGTTAGTCAAGAAGAAAATTCTAAACACTAATATTATTAAAAAAAAAAAAAACTGATGTAGATTATGAGTACAATCATCTCAGCCACCCTGCGTATATACTTGTATGTTTTCCCTCCTTCCTTTTTCCTATCTTTTCTCCTTTCATCTTTGTCATTTGACCCCATCCCCCCTTTTTTTGCAGTCCCAGGGATTGAACCCTGTGCTTGCCAGGCAAGTGCTTATTCTACTGAGCTATGTCCCCTGTTTAATCCTTAAGTTCATTTTCTTTCTGTTTTACTCTATCTGTTATATCTTTTATATTTTATTCTTTCAGATTCTTACACTAGGGAGACAATATGATATTTACACCTGTGGATCTGATTTATTTCACTTATGAGTCTAGTCCCTAGTTGCATCCACTTACCTACAAAGGCTTTGAATTTCTCTTTTTTATAGCTGAGTAGTAATCCATTGTATAAAAATACCACATCTTTTTCATTCATTACTCAAGTGATGAATGTTTTGGTTGTTTTCAAGATTTAGCTATAAGAAATTGTGCTGCCATAAGCATGAGTGCACATATGTCACTATAGTATGATGCTTTCAGTTCTTTTGGGAAAATACTCAGAAGGGGAATAGCTGGTGTTGTGATTTATATCTAGTTGTTCTCCCAAAGCCTCATGTAAATCATGGGGCTGTCAAGTACATGGCTCCAGGAGCAGGGCTTGAGGGGGTGTGGCCAAGAGAGGTGTGAACCATTAAACTGACAGCATGTGCTGTCAGAGTTTCCCCCCAAGGTGGCAGTTTTTCTCGGAGGGATGGAGTGGACCATCCTGGACACAGTGGCATAGTCTCAAGGCCTTGCTACATAATTTTGGCTGTTTTAAATTATGAAACCTCCAGTAACTGTGAGCTAAATAAACCTTTCCTCCCCTAAGATTGTGTGTTGGGTATTTGTCCCATCAACAACAGAAAAGCAACTAAGACACAGAATGGGTCATCTTATCCACTTGATTATCAAAGTTGCCTTCTGCTGATGTCACCTTTTGGTGAGCATTAACATGGGAAACAAATATATTTATATCCTTTGCCCATATGGAGATGTCTGTCTATATACCTCTCCCTCAAATATCCTTGTCACCAATTTTCCAATCATGCTTTTTTCAAATTCCTGACCATCCAGCCAGACCACTAGCTATGGCCCAGGAGTCAGTATATAGTCGCACATCTGGCCATTTCTTTCTCCAGGCAAAATGTACTACCAGGTGCACTGCCTGAAGCTCTGCCCACTGTGATGATTTCCCTTCACCACTCCTTCAGTGATGTCCCAGAAAGGGGCTGTAATGCTGCAGCTGTCCACTTGCAAGGGGTGCCTGCATAGTGTGCAGAGCCATCTGTAAACTAGACTTTAGTCTTCTCTTCCTCTGACAGCTGATTATATGGTACACTCCACAATGCTATGGGTGCATGCTGGGAGACAGAGGGCAACACAGCAGGTGTAGGAGCCATAGGTATTTGGGCAACTTCCTTATGTAATTGACATGTGCCCTCTGGGCCTGCCCTGGCTCTGTCATGAATATACCACTTCCATTTAATGATGGACAGTTGTTGAGCACATCCAACCTTATGACTTGATGGATCAGATAATATCCAGGCCATGATAGGCAACTTAGTTCTCATAGTGACCTGGTGTTCCATAGTTAAGCATTCAGTTTCCACTAATGCCCAATAGTAGGCTAAGAGCTGTTTTTCACAGGGAGAGTAGTTGTCTGCAGAAGATGGCAGAGCCTTGCTCCAAAATTCTAGAGGCAATTCACCTATGGGGGCTTGCCAGAGACTCCAAACAGCATCCTTATCTACTACTGATACTTCAAGTACCATTGGATCTACTGGATCATATGGTCCTAGAGGCAGAGAGAGCAGCTTGAACAACAGCCTGGACTTGTTGCAAGGCTTTTTCCTGTTCTGGGCCCCACTCAAAATTAGCAGCTTTCTGAGTCACTCAGTAAATGGGCCATAGTAGTATATCTAAGTGAGGAATATGTTGCTTCCAAAATCCAAATAAGTCCACTAGACACTGTGCCTCCTTTTTTGTCATGGGGAAGCCAAATGCAATAACTTTTACTTTAGATGGAATATCTCTACATGCTCCACATCACTGGACTCCTAGAAACTTCACTGAGGTCGAAGGACCTTGAATTTTTGTGGGATTTATTTCCCTCCTCTGGTTCTCAAATGCTGTACTAACAAATTCAAGGTAGTTGCCACTTCCTGCTCACTAGGTCCAATCAGCATAACATCATCAATGTAATGGACCAGTGTAATACCTTGAGAAAGAGAAAAGCGATTGAGGTCCCTGTGAACTAACTGGTGACAGAGGGCCACAGAGTTAATATACTCTTGTGGTAAGACAGTGAAGGTATATTGCTGGCCTTGCCAAATGAAAGCAAATTGCTTTTGATGGGCCTTATGGATAGGTATGGAGAAGAAGGCATTTGCCAAATCAACAGCTGTATACAAACTACCAGGAGATATATTAATCTGCTCAAGCAAGGAAACCACATCTAGTACTGCAGCTACAATTGGAGTCACCACCTGGCTCAGTTTATGGTAATCTTCCACCATTCTCCAAGACCCATCTGTCTTCTGCACAGGCCAAATGGGAGAATTAAATGGAGATGTGGTGGGGACCACCACCCCTACATCCTTCAGGTCCTTGATGGTGGCACTAATCTCTGCAATCCCTCTAGGAATGCGATACTGCTTTTGGTTCAGTATTTTACCAGGCAAAGACAACTCTAGTGGCTTCCACTTGGCCTTTTCAACCATAATAGTCCTAACATGGCAGGTTAGGGCACCAATGTGAGGATTCTGCCAAGTACTGAGTATGTCTATTCCAATTATACATTCTGGAACAGGGAAAATGACTATGGGATGGATTCGAGAACTTATTAGACCCACTGTGAGTTGGACCTTTGCTAAAACTCCATTGATCACCTGCCCTCCATAGGCCCTACTCTCACTGGAGGGCCACTGTGGTGTTTTGAATCCCCTGGATTCAGTATTAGTTCAGAACCAGTGTCCAGTAGTCCCTGAAATGTCTGTTCATTCTCCTTTCCCCAATGTACAGTCACTCAGGCAAAAGGCCTTAGGTCCCTCTGGGGAAGGAAAGGAGAAAGATTGACTGTACAAATTCTGGGGACATTAGGATCCTTCCCCAAGGAGACCTGACCTCCCCATCAGTCAAGGGGTTCTGGGTTTGTAAAATGACCTAAATCTGGGAACTGGTTGAGGGTCTGGGATTGCTTATTACCATGGTTTGAAGTAGGTCTCTGTTCTTTTGCGTCTAAATTTTTTCATTTATATAAATCTCGCAAAAATTTTGTAGGTTTCCCATCTATTTCACTTTCGGGAACACCGTGGCAAATCAGCCAACGCCATAGGCCTATGTGTGTCCGGTTATTCTGATCATTGTTCTGCTTCTGCTGTCCACAGCAATTAAGTGCTGCCACTGAACCTCTGCCACTTCAGGATCTAATCAAGCCCATGGCCCTTACATTTCCTAGTTGAGTAACTGCTGTCCCCACCGTAAGGTCTGGCATACAGAGAAGAGCAATGACAGGGCTCTTCAGGGATGCTGGTGCTCCCCTTACAAATCTGTTTCTCAAGGTGTTAGCGAAGGGCATGTTTCCAGGATCTTCCAAATGTGGAGGATTAGGTTTAACACGACAGATCCACTCCAGCACTCCTATTTCCCTGAGCCTCTGGATCCCTTCATCTACAATAAACCATGGAATATCAGGCATCTCTAACTCATTCACTGTGGGCCATCTTTTGAGCCACACTTCTGCCAACCAGCCAAATAGACTATTAACACCTTTCTTTGCTCCATGAGCCACAACATTCAATTCAGAGTCCCTACTTAGTGGGCCCATATCAACAAACTCCGCCTGACCTAGGTGTGTGTTTTTCCACCATTATCCCACACTCATAAAATTGATTCCCATGCTTGCTCATTAGGCCTCTGCTTATAAGAGTTAGAAAACTTGAGAAGGTCTTTGGGAGAATAATAGATCTCCTCATGAATCACCTTATGTACTCCACTTTTAGGTGAATTCTGTGATTAAAGCTGGTTATGGGCCTAGAGGCAAAGATGGGTGGTGAGGGTGGGTCCAGAGGAGTCCCACCAGTATTGTGTTCATTCCATGCAGGATTGGTTTCTCCAGATATATTAAGAGACCCTAATGTGGCAAAGGGTAAAGGCAGTTATCCCTCTGCCACAGTAGGTGGTGAAAGCTCTTCCTCAGGCAAAAAATCTCATTAGCATCTAAAAACTCAACATCCTCAGCCTCCTCAGGATCTTCCCACTCATCTCCATTCCAATTCATGGGATCCCATTCCTTTCCAATAAGTGCCCTCACTTTCACTTCAGATACCCTTCGAAGCTGAGCAGTTAATTTACATTGCAGCTCAGCCAGTTGAATTATGAGGGACTGCATTTGGGTCTCTGCAACCTCAGCCTTGTGGCTAAAAAGAGGAGATTACCTATTAGGACACACTTAGAAACCTTGAAATTTTTTATCTGAGTCTGGAGGCAGGAAATGGTGTCTTCAGGCTCCTTATTTTCATTCAAAAGTTTGTCCAATGAGGCTCAGATAAACCAGCTGGCATCACTATATTCCTTACTTTGCCAAAGAGATTCAAACTTTTTCTGCGTAGAATCTCTAAATTGCTGAAATCTCACAAGTGGCAAATTAGACTAGTCAAATGTATCTATATGGCATGGTGGGTTAAAAACCTCATGTCAAGGAGTATCAATATGCTCCTTAATATCAGAAGAGACCATGGTGTCCTTAGGTCTCATCCAATCTCATAGCCAATTCCAGGAACATTTAAAGCCATTAAAAAGTGCCATCACTATATTCCGTTTCTCTAACCCCACTCCTGGTAACCATATTCGGTTCTAGTCAGAGTTTTATTAGAGGAACAGATATAATACAAGGAACAGTTATAACACAAATTGTCCCAGTCCCAGAGTCAGATGGGGAGTGTACTGAGAGTGTCTACACACTGCCAACTGAAGGATTCAGTCCCAAGGCTTTTATACTCACTGCAGTGTCCGTCCTTACTGGTCTTAACCAGTTTCTACTGGTTCCTAACAGTCTCTAATGGTCAGCCACTGTGTCAGCACAGAAGGCAAAAGAATCTGCTACAGAAAGCTGAAGGGTCCAATCTTAGTGGCTGATGAGTCTGTACAGGAAGCCAGGAGATAAAGTCCAAACTGAATTATTCTGGGGCAGGGCCCTCATGGCTTACAGTATGAAACAGCCAAGCAATGCAGCCAAATTGATAAAATGTATCCACCACCAGGCATCCAGCCAAGTTGACACAATGTATCAACCACTACAGCTGGATTGAGTGGAATTTCTAGCCCTAGTTCTTTTAGGAGTCCCCACACTGATTACTATAGGGGCTGTACCAGTCTGCATTCCCGCCAGCAGTGGGGAAGGATTTTTTTTTCCCCTGTGGCCTCTCCAGCATTTGTTATTAGTCAATTTATTTACAATAGCTATTCTTTCTGGGGTGAGATGGTACCTCAGTGTTGTTTTAATTTGCGTTTCTTGAATGGCCAGTGCTGTGGAATATTTTTTCATGTATTTATTTGTCACTTACATTTCTTCCTGTGAGAAGTGAGTATTCATCTTAGACGCCCATTTTTGGATTGGATCTTTAAATTTTGGGGATCAAATTGTTTTAGTTCTTCATATAATTTAGATAGAAGTCCTTTGTCTCAGTGATTGTTGGTTATGATTTTTTCCAACTTGTGGGTTGTCTCTTCACTCTGTTGGTGATTTCTTTTGACATTCAGAAGCTTCCCAAGAAGGTGAGATCTCAGTTGTTGAATCTTTGGAGTATTTCCCATGTAGTTTGGTTTTTATTCATGAGCTGTCTGCCTATTCCTATGCCTTCATTTTCTATGAGATTTAGCATTTCTTTTTTTTTTTTTTTTTTTTTTGTCTTTTTGAGACAGGATCTCACTATGCAGTTCAGGCTGGCCTTGAGCTCACTTTTGTAGCCCAGGCTAGTCTCGAACTCGCATCGATCCTCCTGCCTCAGCCTCCCAAGTGCTGGGATTACAGGCGTGTGCCACCACACCTGGCTGGCATTTCTTTTTAATGTTTAGATTTTTAATGCATTTGACTTTAGTGCACAGTGATAGACCTAGGTCTAGTTTTAATTTTCAGCATGTGGAGAGCCAGTTTTTCCAGCACCATTTAGTAAAGAGTCTATCTTAAAGTGAATATGTTTGGCCCCTTTGTCAAAAATAAGATGGCTAAATGTGTTTGTAGTTGTATTTGAATCTTCTAATCTGTTCCATTGATCCTTGTTTTTTTTTTTTTTCCCAGTACCTATGCTGATTTTATCACAATAGCTTTGTGGTGTAATTTCACATCGAGGATTGTAATGCCTTCTGTTTTACCTTTGTTGTCCAAGATTGTCTTTGCTATTCTAGTTTTTTTTTCCCCTAGTTTCAAATAAATTTTAAAAATGTTTTCTCTAGATCTGTGAGGTATGTTGATGGTGTATTGATAAGGATTGCATTAAATATGTATAGAAATATTGGAAATATGTCCATTTTCACAATGTTGGTTCTTCCTATCCAGGAGCAAAGAATATATTTCTATTTTCTGAAGTCCTCTCCCATCTCTTATATTTTAGAGGGTTACAATTTTATTTTTCCTTTCTTTTTTTAATTTAAGGAAGGATTTACAGGGTGTAGAAGGTCTCACTATGTAAATTGGACTCTCAGTCATTCTCCTGTTTTCATCCTTTCTGTAATCCCAAGTGCTGGGATTACAGGCACACACCACCATGCCCAGCATCAATCGCCATCTCAGCACACCCTGTGAGCAAGGCCGGCCTGGCACACCAAAGATTGAATCCCAGACATTGTTCTCTGCCAAAGCATGAGCTTTAGTCCACTGAGCTATCTGGACAGCCCTAGAGGGTTATAATTTTCATTGTATAGATCTTTTACTTCATTTCTTAGATTGATTCCTAATTATTTCTTTTTTGGATGCTATTGTGAAGGACATTGTTTAAGGCGTCTCCACACTGCTCTCCATAATGGCTGTACCAGTCTGCATTCCCACCAGCAGTGGAGAAGAGTTACTTCTCCCCACAGACTCTCCAACATTTTTTTTTTTTAGGGTCTCACTACTGAGTCATAGTGATCCTCCTGTTTGTACCTCCCAAGGGCTGGGATTACAGACGCGCACCACCACTCCCAGTATCGCCCGCTCAGCGTGCTCTAGAGCGGGCCGGTGCAGGATGAGGGGCCAGGAACCAAACCCTGGTCCCTGCGCTTCCTCTAAGCAAGCACTAAATCCGCTGAGCTATACCGCAGGCCCTGGTTGATTTCTTTATGATAGTCATTCTTTCTGGGGTAAATGGTATCTAAGTGTTGTTTTAATTTGCATTTCACAAATGGCTAGCGATGTAGAGAATTTCTTCATGTATTTATAGTCTTGCTGAATTTCTTTCTCTGAGAATTCTATGTTCACCTCAGATGCCCATTTCTGGATTGGGTCTTTGAATTTTGGGACCTTAATGTTGTTTAGTCATGAGCTGTGGGCAGGGGCAGAGTTCTGGTGGTGATGCCGGGGGCTTGAAGGCTGCAAAGTCCTACTTGCATGTCTGCTGGTTGATCAGTCAGTCATGGCTGCTGTGTGCGGGTCGATCTGTCGGCCAGGGCTGCTCAGGTTGCACCAGGCCTGGCTGCTACACAGGCTGGGCTTCTGGTGGGTCGGGGGAGGTCTCACTCACGTGGTGGGCCTGGCAGTATAATTGATATGTATTGACTTATGTTTGTTGTGTTATTTCCCTGATGTTGGCTTCCTACCTGTTATGGTTTATGTCTAGTTGTCCCTCCAAAGCTTCATGTAGTCATTGGGCATAGACTTCTATAGATTGAGACTTGACTCATGACTCACTGGGATTATGTGTTTTAGTACTGATGGGATTATCGGTCTGAATAAAGCTGAGACTATGGGTGTGGTCTAGGGTGGATATCCTAAGGTGGAGAGCCTGATGTAATATAAAGAGTGACAGAGAGACAGACTCAAACTGTTGCTGTTACTCTGCTGCTGTGTTTGGTTGGCTGCCTCTGTCACCATTTTGTTGCTGTTCTGCCGCCATGAACTGGATGCTCTCTGTCCTGCTCCACTCAGCCTTGGGCCAGTCGAGTTACTGGACTGAACCCTCCAGTAACTGTGAGCTAATGAACCTTTCCTTCCTTCATTTTGAGTGTTGGGCATCTGTCCCAGCAATGAGTAAAAAGTAACTAAGACACTACCTTTCTCCTGTATTTAATAGTTTGCTGTGTTTGGTGGGTTCTTTATATTGTCATTCTTGGAACTGTGGGCATTTTGATCCCTTTCTAGAGTATCTTTCAGTACTCTGTGTAGGGTTGGTTTGGTCATCATGAATTTCTTTAATATTTCTTTGTCATGGAAGTATTTCACTTCTCTGTTAAACTTGAGTTTTTCAGGGTATATCAGTCTGCATTGGAATTTGTTTTCTTACAACACTTGCAGTACTTCACTCCATGCTCTTCTTGACTTGATGGTTTGGGAGCAGAAAGCTGCTATTATTCTGATGAGCTTTCCTTTAAATGTAATGTTTCTTTTTTTCTAGCAGCTTTTAGTATATTGTTCTTCTGCTGAGTTTCTGAGATCTTGACTATGTCTGATTGCAATTTTAATTGAGTTGATATTATTTGGAGTTCTACATGCCTCAGTTACTTGTTACATTATTTCTCTCTATTTGGGAAATTTTCTGCTATTGCTTCTGCCCATATTCTTTTTATGCTGTTTGTATCGCCTCCTTCTTTCTCACTGCTGCCTGTTAGTCCTATGTTGTTCATTTTTGCATCATCTCGTAGCTGTTGAAATATTATTTCCTGGATCCTAGTTGTTTTTAAGAGGTCTTTCCATACCTTTTCTGTAACTGCAACAGTATCTTCAAGGACTGAATGTCTAACTTCACTTTTATTGAAATGATTGTGCCCAGTCTTAATGGAGTTTTTAATTTGTTGTGTCTCTATGAATCTGCTTCATGCACTCTATTTCATTCCTATATTGCTCATTCAAGATTTCCATCATTTTTCTATTCTCTATTTTTTAAAATCAGTGTCTGCTTTAGAAATGCTTGGCATTTCTTTTGTTATAGTTATTATTTCTTTTTCTTTAACCTGTGAGATTATTTTTGATTTGAGGTCCTCTATGCTCCTCTGCTGTTGCTTCTTTATTTCAGAGATTTTAGGTATGTGGTTTCCAATTTCTTCTATGATTATGTTTCCTGGGTTTGCTCTGGGTGGGCTTGGAGTCTGAGAATGCATTTTGATCCTCCTTTTTGTCATTTTCTATTTCAGAGAACTTTTTATTTTGATTTCTGTGATACTTTTTTGTAAATGTTTGATAGTTGGTAGCTGGATCACTGCAGTCAGAGCCTCTCTGTAAAGAGTCTTTTTTTTTTTTTTTTTTTTTTTTTTTTTTTTTTTTTTTTTTTTTTTTTTTTTTTTTTTTTTTTTTTTTTTTTTTTTTTTTTTTTTTTTTTTTTTTTTTTTTTTTTTTTTTTTTTTTTTTTTTTTTTTTTTTTTTTTTTTTTTTTTTTTCCAGGTATCATTCCTGTGTCAGGGATTCTCATTTTGTGTGTGTCCCAAGATTTTGCCTTCCTTATTGATTGAGAGTGAGAAAATGGTTTCCATTTGTCACTGTCCTCTGTCCTTCAGTGTAGGGCTTCAGTGAGTTTACTACCCAAGCACCACCTGACATTAATTCCCAAAGGAACATATGGGACTAAGGCAGACATGGTTTCCTATTTACAGTAGTACATTTAGAAATGCTAATAACAGCTAGTGAAATTTAGAAATTGAAAAACTTTTATAACTAATGGGGTTGTACTTTATTTTTTTTATTTATTTATTTTTTTTCCAATTCTTTTATTGTTTAAATTTAACAATGGTTATATTACATATTTTCATCATCGGATCAGTTTAGATTAATACATATAGGTATATAAGATTGATCAAACAACTAAACATTAACCTTTCTAAATCCACATTACTTTTTTTTTTTTCCCCCCTTTTTTTCTTTGAAAGTTGACATATTACATATTGTCCTCACAATCATTCTATAGAGTGCAGTGTGTGGGCATGACCCACCTCCCTATTAATGTTGCATAGAAAAAAGAAAGAAAGAAAGAAAAAAAAACAGGAAAGAATATACTTCCGTTTGGACTAAGAGGAAGCAGATACATATACAATCAAAGGTTTTGCA
>PVJA010043114.1:0-16945 GCA_004027025.1 Myocastor coypus | reverse complement strand
CCCCCATCTCCTTTCCAAAGGACCACGGACTGCCTGGGGACATGGAACCAGGGCCAGTTCATTGTTATACTGCAGTGAGAGGTCACCTCTCGAATTTCGGGGTCAGAGTAGCATCAGGGTCAGAGCTGGGTCCTTCTCTGAGAAGCCCAGCCAGAGGAAATCGCTTGGGGTGCAGAGGAATTTTTTAAAAAGGGGGTGGGCGGGAGGGGAAAAAAAACGTTTTAATGTAGAGAGCAAGGCCAGAGGCGACAGCAAGGCAGCACAGGGCTGTGTTGGGGGCAGGGCATCGCTTCGGCCTGAGCTTCCCACAAAACAGCAAAAGTCTAGCTCGGAGGGGGGGTGCTTCAAAACAGAGCCCCAGGAACCCTGGAGCAAGGGAAGGAACACACGCCGGGAAGCAAGGTCGAGAGCTGTGAGCCGAGTCCCAGAAGCTGCTTCGGGCCCTGGCCGCTCACCTTGGGGAGGGGGGTTCCGGGACGCCATGATACCGCCGGCGGCCAGTTGTGGGGTGGTCCCCGCCCGCCCTTCACTTCCCAGCACTTTAAGGGCCGCTCTAGGCCGAGGGAGAAATCTATGGTCTCCTTTTCCCTTCCTCCCCTTTTTCTTTTCCCTTCCTCCTCTTCCTTCTCCTCTTCCCGGTTCCTAGCTCAGTCCCCGCCCACTTTTCGGCGCAGGATTTTCTGCGCAGGCGCACAGCTATGGGAATGAGGAAGAACAACTGGCTCGTGGCCCTGCGAGAGTTTATGGGAGTTGTAGTCCATTAACGTCCTCAACGGAGGTCTGAATCACCCCCATCCGTCTAGAATTTCCACAACCATGATTTTTAAATTTTGTCTTAAAGACTCTCGAGAGGAATACGTGGAGGAATGGTACACGGAAAACCTGTACAGAGAAAACCTGTTGAGTGTTGAAAAAGGCTCTTTTTGACCAAACTTTACTAAGAAGACTCCTCTGAAGCTCTTTTTGACAGGCTTCTGCCTTAGACCTTGTGTTTGGCCTGCCTGGTCCAGTTATAGTAAGAATCCTGCAAAGTCATTGTAGTGACTTTTCCCTCCCCTGATATCTAGTCACCTCAATATTCAAATTCTTCCTCCTTCCATCCTGGATAACTAAGTGATCACACTGGCGTTCCCTCAGCAGGAGTCCTTTCAAATTGGCTTAGCAAGAATAATCCTACCTTGGTTTCCTCTTTATACTAGTCTGTCTTCTTATCACTGGGTATAAAGCTCCACTTGTAGTTTGCTGTGTTTAAAATTTAGCTGGGGGCTGGGAAAATAGCTCAGTAGAATAAGTGCTTGCCTGGCAAGTTCAAGGGCTGAGTTCAATCCCCAGTCCTGCTAAATAAATAAATAAATAAATAAATAAACAAACAAACTAACTAACTAAATTAAGCTGGATCCCACATCTTTATTTTTTTTATTTTTTTTAAAGAATTTTTAAATGTATTTTTATTTTTTTTTCTTGTTTCAGAACTTTTGTTTGTTTGTTTATTTATTTTTATGGCCGGCTCAGCCTGCCCTGAGGGCAGGGCTGGTGCAGCATGTGGTGCCTGGGATTGAACCGCGGTCCCTACAGCTGCCCAAGCTTTCCCAAGCAGGTGCTCTAGACCACTGAGCCATCCTGCAGGCCCCACATATCTTTATTTAGATAATCTTGACACCTACTTATTTTGAGAAGAGGTCTCACTAAGTCACTAAATTCACCAAGCTGAGCTCAAACTTGAAATCTTACTGCTTAAGCCTCCCAGAGTGCTGACATTTTATTGGCATGCTCCACCACACACCCTACTAGAATAATTTCCTAAACTGCTTTGAACCCTATATTGTACCAGAATTGTTTGTTTGTTTGTTTCTTGCAGTACTGGTGATTGAACTCAGCACCCTGCTCTTGCCAGGCAAGCACTTATTCTACTGAGCTATCTCCTCAGCTGTACCAGAATTTAAGTGCTTAAGGAAAAGGGTTTTTCAAAGATTTAAGCGAAATTGTGTTTCTTTTTTTTTCTACTAATTCTTTTAAAAAATAATTTTATTACTTTTAATAAATAATAATGAGACAGTTTCAAAACACATTAGTAGGTCAGGCACAGTAATTAATACAATGCATATTGTTGTCTTCATAGTAGTTGTTCAGAGTACAAGATGCAGAAATGATAACTTGCCTAAACACTGTTGGTACAAATATTTCTTCTCACTGAGCTAAGAGAAAGTAGTTGTATGTATAGTCCAATATGGCGTGATAGTAGTGAGTTATCAGCAGAACTGGCATTGTTGGAAGCTGTTGGCTTGAGCCTTTTGTCTGGCTTTACCTTTTGCCTATGGTTAAACTTTTCTGCTGGATGGTTAAGGCCAAGTTAAAGCAAGACTTATATAACAAAACATGTAACTTTTGTATCTGACAAGGTCAGTCAAATCCCCTCAGGTTTTATCTTGAAACTATGTACCGCATTTTGTAGAACTTTTGTCAGTGTCAATTATGTGGATGAGTCATGGCCATTGCTTGACCAGTTTGCTCTCTGTGGAAGCTTGAGAGAACTGTGTTTCAGTTTATGTTTCTCTAAAGAGTCAAGGGCTCACTGAAGGGCAGAAATTTTCCTAATGCACTGCAGCTAGGACCTGAAACTTTTTTTTGAAGAGGGTACACATTAGAATCAAAATAGAAAAAATTACAAGTGATACAGAATTTTACTTAACAAAGTAATAAGAATTTCACAGTATTGTAATTCCTAGTGTTATCTTGCAACTAGTTATTCATATTACCAGATATATGCCTATAAAACTGGAAGAAGGAAGAAAAGACAAAGAAATGTATAAGAAATTGAAAAGAGAAAAAGTACAAACAATTGAAAAAAGTAGACAAAACAAACTAAGCATTTTAACTGCTTCTTTCCACAGATCAGCAGAAATGTACAGTAAAGTTGTCCAAACCATCCTGCTTACACACATAGATATATCCCTTTCCCCTACTCCTTCTTCTGTCCCCCTTAACTCAGTACCTCTTTTGTTTTGAATAAGTTCATTCCCTTTTCCCAGTATCTATTGTACTCTTCAGATTCCATTTTTCCCTTTTAAGTTCTCATACTAAGGAGACAATACGATGTTTGCACATGCAGATCTGATTTATTTCAGTTACAAGTATGTTCTCTAGTTGCATCCATTTACTGACAAAAGACTCAAATTTATCCTGTTTTACAATTGAACAATACTCTACTGTGTAAAAATATCACGCCTTCCTTATCTATTCTTCAGTAGATGGGCATCTAGGTTGTTTCCAGGATTTAGCTATAACAAATTGTGCTGCTATAAACATAAGTGCATGTACATCACTGTGGTATGAGGTCTTCAGTTCTTCTGGAAAAATACCCAGGAGAGGAATGGCTGGCTTGAATGAAATCTCCAATCCTAGCTTTTGAAGGAATCTCCACACTGATTTCCACATTTGTTGTACCAATCTACACTCCCACCAACAGTGGGAAAGTGTTCCTTTTTACCCACAGGCTGGCCAGTATTTGTTATTGGTTGATTTCTTGATAATAGCCATTTTTTCCCAGCTGAGATGGAATCTCAGTGTTGCTTTAATTCACATTTCTTGAATGACCAATGATGCTGAACATTTTTTTCATATATTTACTTGCCATTTGTATTTCTTCCTCTGAGAAGAGTATATTCATCTCAGATGCCCATTGACTTGGAACTTTTTCATCTATTTTCTCTTACATCTATTCTCTCTCCTGCCAGGAGCCCAAGGGGAAGAAAAGGAGGGCCTAGGATCTGACCTGATGAGCATTAATATAAGAAGGCTTAATTTTTTAGCATTATTCTTATTATCTAAATCTGACAGAGGAATGAGGCCCAGTTTTTCACCAAGAAGTTCCATGAGATTCTGTAAAATGTAAAACCATATTGGTCACCAAAGTTAACTCAAGTTTATATAAAATAGCCCCAAACTTACCTATTTACTTAATTATGATACCCATCTTGGGAATACACATGGTTACTGATTTTATTTTATTGAAGAAACAACATTAAGTGAATAAAAGTGCTCCCAGAATATGCCGTGGATCATGTTCACAGACAGGTTTATCCAAAATGAGGTTGAGCGATTTTTTTAAAGAATTTTTTATTTTATTTTATTTCTTGTTTCAGAACTTTTTTTTGTTTATTTATTCATTTTCGTGGCCGGCTCAGCCTGCCCTGAGGGCGGGGCTGGCACAGCATGTGGTGCTGGGGATCGCACTGCAGTCCCTGCAGCTGCCTAAGCTTTCCTAAGCAGGCGCTTTAGACCACTGAGCCATCCCGCTGGGCCCCAAGGTTCAGCGATTTACAGTGAACTGAAGACAAGCTTGCAGAATTAGCGATGTAGTTTCCTTCAGACTGCCAACTTCACTGGCTGCCCAAGAGAAGCAAATCTTCAACTTCTGTACTTTCACTGGAAAGAAAAAAAAAAAAAGAGGATTGTTTTCGTCAAACAGGATTAAGTATTCCTTACCTGGTAATGACCTCTGTTATTATAATGGTTGATATGTTGTGTCAACTTGAGAAGTTTAAAAGTTTAACCAAGGACTCACTGGGGCCAGGGCCCTCACTTTGTAGGCATCCTGAGCCTGTGCAAGAGGAGGACAGGAAGATGGGGTGAGTGCTGCACCCACTGAGGGCACGTAGCCTGCCTACAATATAAGGGAGGAAAGGGGGCCTGCTGTCTTCCACTTCTGTTCTTGCTGTTTTTGTTGTCTTCTGCCTCCTTGAAGTGTTGGCCCTGTGCCATGTCACCCTGTCTTGGAGCCAGCTGATTATGGACTGAAACCTTCACAAACTGTGAGCTGAAAAAAAACCTTTCCTTCCTTAGTCTTGGGTGATGGGTATTTTGTCTCGGCAATGAGAGAAAAGTAACTGAGATGGTTATCTTTGTACAAGTACATGAGAAAGGAGGGTGCAGGGAGGAAAACCTGACATACTTCCAAGGCATACTTTCCATAAATGGAAAGATGTCTGCAAATGGAGCTCTTTCTTTTGGGTTTTCTACCAGCGCAGTGTCTAGCACCTGCCTTCCCACACTGCGCCAGCTTCCTGGAGATGACCACCCAGCCTCTGCACCTGGCAGCCTGTGTAGTCCCTGGGTGCTGCAGCACAAGCACAGCACCGAAGGCTCTGTGCAGAGGCAAGCAGATGGCCTTGCGATCCCTGGGGAAGGGGCTGTGGGAGCTGAGAAAGCGGGAGTCTTCGGAGACAGGCATAAGATCCAAATGGTCTCCACTTTGTGGTGTTTCACATTGCTATTAAAATGATTCAGAACTTCTGTGATGGGTTTACATTGACAGGAAAGGGAGACAGAAATCCGATAGCCACTGGCCAAGCACCTATTCACCCAAACCTACAGGTGCTTTCATTCTCCTCAGGCAAATCTTTTAGTCTAGGAGACAGAAAGCAGAACCAACTTGCAAACAGCTGAATAAGGGTGGAAAGACAAAATAATTAGCAAACAAAAACACACAAGCAACGGCTTGATGTCACAGTTTTCTGAAGTCCGATTAGTGTTAATATTATCACTAATCAGGCTTCAGAAAACTGGCCAGGCCTACACCACAGGGGTGAGTACACCTTGTGCTCCTGGTCTGCCGTGTCTGGCAGACTTCGTCCTGAAAAGAAGTACACAGCTAAAACAGGGAGAGAGGAGTCACCCACTCTTGGGCAAGAGCATATGTATATAAAAATGCTTATTGAAACCACAGAACTCACAGAATGGGGGCCACTCCACTTACATTAACTCATATACACCTCTATGCTCTAGCAATGAGTTCAACTGAAGACACGGCTCCACTTGCACGAACCCAGAGAACAGTCCCTAGGCCCGTGTGAGGCTGCTACTCCAATGTTGGCACAGCTAGCCTGGCTCCCCACTAGCTGTATTTTGGCAAAAAAATACCCAAGAGGCTGATCAAGGACAGGACAGGTCGTGGATTTCTCCTCAGAAAGGCCAGCCCTTCCCCCTCAACTCAGCCCCCAACTCATGGGAAACAGCCTGCAGTCCTAACCTCAGTGCCGCCAGGCCGCCCAGGGCCCTTAATTGTTGCCTTTTCCACCCTCACCATATTGATGGCTTGTCCAGAGGCTTAGGTTGTAGCAGAGGAGCTTCATGATGGAGCCCTTGTAGGAGTCCTTGTTCAGAGTATAGAGGCGCTGAAGGCGTTGTCGAAGGCAGTCTCGCCCAAGTGGCATGCATGCTCTAGGGCATTCTGGAGTAGCTAGGAGCAGGCCCAGTGGGATGGTGGGTGCACTGCGTGTGCTCCTTGCTGCTCTCTTTTCTCTAGTGGCCACTTTGGCCAACAGCGTTATTACACCCCCTCTGTTGTCTTCAGGTAGAACACTGCCTTCTTCCTGGCTCTCACTGCAAGGCTTGATCAGGTAGTTTAGCCAGCAGGTTTTGCACATCTCGACACGGCCTCGCCATCTCTACCATCTTGTTGCCACCCGCAGATGCCTTCTGCTCGCTGCTGCTGACCCTCCAGGAAGACCAGCGTGGCCCAGCTATAGTCCCGTAGGACCCAACAGGAGCTTTCCTGCTTCACTGGACAGTGGCCCCCTCAGCTCTGGCACGTTGGTCCTGGGCATGTCCTTGGCGCCATAGCATGCTGCCTGCTTGGCCAGCTGGGCTTTCTGCGCCAGGGGCTTGCAGTCCACCATCTTCACAGACTGGGTTGGGCAGGACGCAGAAGACTGGCATGGCCTGATCACAATTAAGGAGAAAGACAGCGCAGAGCCCCTGGAGAGGAGGACAAACCACAAAGTCAGGAAGCCGCAGAAGCAGCAGCAGGAGCTTCAAGTGTGGGATCCAGTGTAAAGTGGATATTCCTAAACTTAGTGGGAATTTACATTATTTCTGAATTCACTGTACAATTCAATGGTACAGCTCCTTCAGCACTAGTTTTAATGGAAAATCAAGAAATTCCAGGGCCCACTGCCTTACTTAAAATGCAGTTTTGCAGCCTGACGTGGTGGCGCATGCCTGCAATCCCAGCACTTGGAAGGCCAAGGCAGGAGCATTGCCACAAGTTTGCGTCCAGTCTGGGTTAAAATAGTGAGTTCCAGGCCATCTTGAGTTACATCGTAAAACCCTGTCTCAAAGAAGTAAAATAAAGAAATAATTTAATAAACAAAGCTCAAGGCAGTTAGTTTGTGTAAGACTCCACTCTGGAAAAATGAAATGATTTGGGGAGGGGGCATAACATTGCATTGCTTCGCTGACATTTTCCCCAAAGTTTTAGACTTGAGCTACTACACTCCTTTCTATTACTGGTTTTGATTAGTGTCCTCTATGGGGCCATGTGACAAATGATGGTAGAGACACATTTGAGTGGGCCAAAGTTATCCAGGTTCTTGTGTACAACAAGGAAAGTATTGTCAAGCATACACATGTTAGTGTGTTGTGTATTGAAGATTTTGGGGCAGCAGCAAGAATAGGCAGAAGCGCAGATTGGACACAAAGGGGCCTTTGTAACTCAGGCACCTGGTACTTCTAGGGTCAGACATCCACTGGTCATACGTGCCGCCTACTGTCACTTTCGTGATGTCAGCAATCTGCATGACCTCCTAAGTTCAAACTTGAATAATCACTAGTGTGGTCTTGTGTTTACGGCTGAACAGAGAGAAGGCCTGGAGAGAAGGGAGGTGGCTCCCCCAACTTCCACGTTTCGGGGTTATGGAAGCAGAGAAGACCATCAGGGGTGGTGGAATATTTACAGCTGAACCAGCAGAAAGGAGTGACTCAGCTCCTTTGTTTCTAACTGTACTATTCCCTGCTGAGAGCCTTGGGCCGTGAAAATCTCTGAGGAGAGTTGAGAGAGGAAGCTCCGTCTTCTGTAGCTGCTTCCTGCTGGATGGGACGTTGGCTGTAGCTACTCAGAGACCAAGGAGCTCTCACCCTGGGTGTTCTAAGCGTTTCAGGGAGCTGAGCCTATCCTCTGAAGGTTTCTCAGTGGACCATGGATGTAGAAACAAATTCTGGTCTTGAATTATGGTTGCCAGCAGTAGTTTAATGGCTGTCAAGGGAGAAGAAACAAACTTAAGTAAGAGATTAAGTATGTAACATATAGATAGTAAGGCTATGACAAGCAGCAATAAAAGCTATGTCTAGGACAGTAACCAAGATCCCTAAATCCAGGTGTTTGGTCAGGGCATCCATGACTTAAATAATTTTCCATAAATCTTGGAAGCATGGACAGCTAGTTTTTGCCCCACAACTCTTACTATTTTAGATCTATTGATAAGGGAAGTATATTCTTCCTTTAGAGACAAGCAGATAGCTGTTGGAGAGCTAGTCCCCTCAGATGTTGTATGGCCACTGATGCTACCTAATGAATCTATCTGGTCTTTTTTTTTTTTTTTTCCTGCGGAACTGAGGATTGAACTCAAGACCTTGCACTTGCCAGGCAAGCATTTGTGCCCCTGAGCTATCTCCCCGGCCCTTATCTGGTCTTGAAAGAAGGCAGTACTCTGGCAGTTTTGTCTAAGCTGTGATGTTCTCAGATAGCTGCTGAATCCAGGAGAAAGATGTGGTTAGTTTTAAGGTCTCATGTAGATGTTTACTGTTCGTTATCCCTATTATAGGCAGTTTTTGAATAATTCAGGGCAATGCCAAAAGAAACAGAAGAGGCCCAATAACTGCCAGGTTATATGTTGAAAGAGAAATCTTAAGTGTAGTAAATAAGGCAATGTTGAACATACTTCCCCAGTTTGTTTAGAGGAAATAAGTTGTTTTATTTGTCTGGTTACCCCAGAGCATTCTTTTCTGAAACGAAACTTGAGGGCCTCTATTGGTTCACAGGTGTACAGTGTTTGTGATCTTTTTGTGTCTTCTGGTGTGTTGAGGTTTACCCTGGTGAGGTAAATCCAGCGATCTATTTATTCCCTGTACCTTAATGGCAGAAGGAGTAGTTAGTAGAGTTGGGAAGGGGTCCTTTTATTTGGGTAAAATTGATCCTGTGGTCTACTCTCTTTCCAGGTCCTGATTAGGACCTGGTCACCAAGGCCGACTTTGGGATGACAATTATTGTTAGTCCATGGGAGTGGAAGAATCTTATTCCTATGTTCCTGGAGGGACTGTTGGAAAGTTCCTAGATGGGCCATGTGATGGAGGAGTCGGAGGTTTCAGGTCAATGAGTAGATCAGATGTGAAAAAGGGCATGCCTTAAAGTATTTCAAATGGGCTGAAATTAAGTTTGTTCTTGGAGGCTGTGTGAAGTCTCATTAAGGTAACCAGAAGGAGATATAATCACTTATGTGGGGAGGGGTTGTCACTACTTGGCTAAGTTTTGTTTGAAAGTCTGAGTAGTTCACTCAGTCTTCCCTGACAATTGGGGTCTACATGCAGTGTGGAGATGATACTTAGTTCCCAGTGTCTGGGCAACTCCCTGTGCATTTTGGGATGTGAAAGAAGGTCTATGACCACTCCAGATAGATCTAGGCAGTACAACCCCAGGGATGTTTTTCTTTTCTTTTTTTTTTTTTTTTTTTTTTTTGGCACTGGGAGTTGAATGCAGGACCTTGCACTTGCCATGCATACCTCAACTTTTCTCTTCTTTCTTTTTTGAGACAAGGTCTTGCTGTGTCAATCAGGCTGGTCTCCGACTTACTATGTAGGCCAGACTGGCCTCAGATTTGTTGCAATCCTCCTGCCTTAACCTCCTGAGTGCTGAGATTACAGGTATATGCTGCCACACCCGGCTTTAGGGATTATTTCTTTAAGAAGTACTTCAACCACCTCTAGAGCCTATTCTGACCTGTTAGAGAAGGCCTCTTTCTGCCCAGTAAAGACATTATTGCATAGAATGTGAATTAATCCCTTACACATGGGCATGTGGGTGAAGCCTACTTGCCAGTCTTCTCCAGAGGGGGGAACCACGCTGGTCTATAGTGTCAGGCAATGGGGGAGGATGAGTCTGTGGTATATGGAGGGCACAGACAGGACATGCCTATAGATCTAGGCTACAACATTATGAGATTCAGGCCCTATAAAAAGTCTATATGAGCTGGGTGTGGTGGCGCATGCCTGTAATCCCAGCACTTGGGAGGCTGAGCCAGGAGGATCAGTGCAAATTCGAGACCAGCCTGGGCTACAAAAGTGAGTTCAAGGCCAGCCTGAGTGGCATACTGAGACTCTGTCTCAAAAAGACCCAAAACAAAACAAAACAAAACAAAACAAAACAAAAACAAAAACAAGTCTATATGCCCTAGTGGTGGTGCCTCCTTACCCTAGGTGGAAGCTATCTTCCATCACCACCTGCCACCACTGGCTCTTTGAGATTTTTCCCTCATTATGAGTAATTTGAAGGTCTTCTGTAGAATGTCTTCATCTGAAGTCAAGATCTTGGAATGGACTGCCGATGGGCAAGAGTTGTATTGGAGAGCAGCCTGTTTGGCAATGGAGTCTGCCTTAGAGTTACCCTGGGGGACAGAGTCTGGATGTCCCTTGTAGTGGATAACTGCTGCCTCTCATGGAAGACTCATTTCCTTCAGGAGGCTGAGGATCTCTGGGCCACGTCTGCTTGGAGACTGATGACAGTCAAAAGTCTTCCTTCGTTCCAGATGGCTGCGTGTGTGTGTGTGTGTAGGACCAGAAAGGCATACCTGGAGTCAGTATATATATTGAGTCTCTTGCCCTGGGCAAGTTGGAGAGCCCAAGTAAGGGCAACGAGTTCTGCTTTCTGGGCAGAAGTCCCAGGAGGAAGTCCTCTTGCTTCAGTAGCCTGAGTAGGGCTGACTACTATGGCATAACCTGGCCTCCTAATGCCATCCTTTATGAAACTGCTGTTATCAGTGAACTGTGTGATTGCTGGCCTTGTTAATGGCTGTTCCCTGAAATCAGGGCTGCTGGCACAGTTTCTGGGTGCTGGTCTGCTCACATACATGCTACATCTCTTGCTTAGGAGGAGCATAGCTTCATTTAGAACAGTACAAGACTGAGCTGGGGAGACAGCTCAGTGGACTAAGTGCCCGCTTTGGCAATTGCAGGGACGAGGATTCGATCCCTGTGCCCGCCCTGCCCCAAGGACATGCTGAGCCAGCTGTGGTGGTGAACACCCATAATATCAGTGCTAGGGAGGCTGAAAACAGAAGGGTGACTATGTGTCTGAACTGCATAGTGAGACCTTGTGCCAAATACAAAAATGAAAAAAAAATGTAAGAGCAGCAGAAGACTACAGAAAAATATCTGCGTTTTCAATAAGGATTGCTTGATATTTAGTAAGCCTTTCTCTGTCCATGCACAGATGTCCTTGAGTTTTTTTTTTCTTTCCAGTACCAGGGATTGAACTCAGGACCCTGTGCTGAAGAGGCAGGTGCTTATTCTATCTCCCTGGCTTTTTTTTTTTTGTCCCTTGAGTTCTTAACAGAGCTTTAAACTTGATCTGCAGTTAGAACTGAGTGTCCTGGCAGCTGTTGCTTGTAGACAGCGAGGCTAGCCCTATGCTACTCCATCCAGTTACCTGGAAAAGTAAGCAACTTGTCAGTTTTCCTGGCCTGGACACTGGGTAGTACTCCCATGATTACTGCATGTCTCTCAGCCACATAGAGAAAAAGACTTAGCTACATGTGGGATGCCTAATACTGAGGCCTGCAGCAAGGTCTGTTTTAAGGTTTTGCATGCCTTTTGACCAGCTGCTGTCCATTTTAGGGCTATGGTTTCTGGTCCTCAATTTGCCTCATGTAGTGGTTTGGCTGTTACTCTGAAGTGGGGTATCCATATGGGGTGAAAGCTCGCCACTCCCAGGGAAGCCCTCAGTTGCTGTTTGAACTTTGGAGGCCCCAGATGGCAGGTTGCCTCTGTTCTCCTTTAAAAAAGTTGTTTTTGTCCTAGAGTTAAGATGTATCCTACATAAATCACCTTTTGTTGAGAAATCTGGGCCTTGTGTTGGGACATCTTATAACTCAGTTTTGCTGAAAAATTGTGAGTTGATGGTTTCCTTATCTGACAGTAGTACCTTTGTGGGGCTACGAATGAGGAGGTCTCCACATACTGTACGAGGCCTCCCCTTTTGAGTTTATGTCTCTCAGGTCTTGAGCTCAAGCCCTCGCAAAGAAGTGGGGATTATTCCTAAAACCATTGGGGCAAGACAATCTAAGTATACCATTAAAGTCCTGTTTGGGGATCCTCCCACCAAAATAGCAACAAACATTGGGAACTAAGACCCACAAGAATAGAAAGGAAAGTGTCTTTGAGATCAAGGACAGGATGATGACAGAGGGGTGAACAGCAGAGAAACAGCCTCTCTGACACTGGGTATTCAGATGCTGGAACACAGTAACGTGAGGAAGAGAGGGAAGCAGGAACAGATGTGGGAAATAAAGCCCCCAGGGAGAGCAAAGTGAGAGGCTTCCATGATGAAGAAGGAAGTTGTGATACTTTCTCCCCGAACCCTGACTCCCTATGTGGGAGGGGCAACTTGAACTTGCCAACCCATGGTGCTATAGTTGAGGTTTGCAAAAGAAACAATTTGATACAGGACACAGAATTTACAGAATTATTTTATAATATTCACCCAAAACATCAAATGCAAATGACTGCAGGAGATCTGCTCACACACCTGCGACCCCAAGAATCCAGCTGCAGGCCTGGATCTCAAGGACAGAGAACTACTTAACATCTCCCGGGATCTACGCCTAGAGAGAGTGTATGGGTCTGCTACTAATGGGTGAATAGGTATCATTGCCTCAATGATGGCTCTGAGATCTTGTTCTTGGCACTATTCTCCTGATGGCTTGATTACTGGTAAATCGGTGTATTGCCTTGGGACTGGCATGGCACCAGTACTCTTGTGACTAAAATACTTATCAATAATGGGTTTCAAGGGGCCCAGCGGGATGGCTCAGTGGTCTAAAGCACCTGCTTGGGAAAGCTTGGTTGGCTTCAGGGACCGTGGTTCGATCCCCGGCACCACATGCTGCGCCAGCCCTGCCCTCAGGGCAGGCTGAGCCGGCCATAAAATTGAGTGAATAAACAAAGGTTCTGAAACAAGGAAAAAAATAAAATAAAATAAAATAAAATAAAAAATTCTTTAAAAAAAAGATAATAAAATTTAAAAAAATAATAATAATGGGTTTCAAACTCAATCTAGTTTTTTTCGCTAATACTATCTCCTGTGAGGATACAGATTGGGGGTCCTTTAGCTGAACGATTACCGGAGTGACCTTGATAGCCCTCCCTCAGGTGCTATCACAGCATGCTTAAGGATCTACTCCTGGCAAGACATAGGCTCTGTGTGTTCAGGGTGCCTGAGTCCCTAGAAACTAGGATTCAGGTTGCCAAAAGTTTAAGTATCAGAGTGACCTTGAGTAGGAAGGGTATATTTTTCCAATTACTGGTGTGGGACACTCTGGTATCAGCATAGAGGCAGCTTGGGAAAGGAAACGTTCCACACAAAGTTCAGGGTAGGGGTAAAGAATGCTGTCTGGTTAACTCCCTCAAGGCCGGCATCAACTTTGGAATGGGATGAAAACTCTCAATGAGAAACTAGAGGTCAGCACTGTGGCAGACTAGAATCCCAGCACTTGGAAGAGTGGGTCAGGAGGATTGTTGCAAATTTGAGGCCAGCCTGGGCTACAAAGAGAGAGAGAGAGAGAGAGAGAGAGAGAGAGAGAGAGAGAGAGAGAGAGAGAGAGAGAGAGAGAGAGAGAGAACTAGAACTGAAAGTTGTGCCAGTATCACAGAGGAATGTAACCTGCTTACCCTCCATGTCTAACGTCCCCTGAGGCTACTGTGGAGTAATTATCACACTCTTGTGCAGGGCCTTGCAAGCTGCCTTAAGCACTGCTGCCACCCTGTCTGGACCTTCTGCCTTGGGTACTATGGTGAGGGATGAACTCATCCCCCTGAGAGAATAAGAGCCATCTCTCTTCCAACAGCCAGAGTCTTCCGTGCTTTGAGAGATCTCCTATGGGCTGGGAGCTTTCTGAGGGCATTCCTTTGCCCAGTGCCATTCTCTTGCCCTTGAAGCACTCCGGCTTGCTCCCGTCACTCTTGGGAGTGATGGACTTTGTCATGAGCCTTATCAAACAGGGCGAGCATGACCTTAGCCCCCTTCTTTCCTTACCTAGTTTTCACTGCTCCTCTACTTCATCATGGTTATTGAACAATGGGGTTCAACAATCAACTGGCTAGTCTCAGTTTGTGGGCCTGGTTGGAGCTGTGGGAGCCTTTCTAGTGTCTGGAGCTGACTGATGGATGAAGCTCTGTCTTGCAATAATCCGACCTTTCTAGACTTGGAGTGTAAACTAGTGTATTTATGGGTGGGCAGGGGGACCTTTGAGCCAGAGCTGAAAAGCAGCTGTGTTTTCACTGCAATCCTGAGGAATACACCTGCGCCTACTATAGTTCACATGTTCCAATATCCCTTATTGTCTCAGTTGATTTCCTCATTGGCAGGGTGGAGCTGCAGACAGGCATTGCAGAGGCACTGCAAGTACTTCATGGTGGCAGAAGGCAGCAAAAGCAGCAAGCAGGGACCTTAACAGAGTCTTTTTGATCTGTTTAGCCCTGCTTCCTTTTTTAACGTACTTTGTACAGGGTCTCCCTATGCACCTCAGCTGAGTAGTGATCCTTGCTTTCAGCCTTCCCAAAGCTGGTATTACAGGTGGGCATCACCATGACTGGTCCTGCCCAATTTATCTTACACAGACTACTCAGGACAAGTAGCACCCGCAGCTTTAATCATAGTGCCCTTGGTTCTAGCATTGCACTATGAATCAATCTAAGTGTCATGTATTCTAGATCAGTGGTTCTCAACCTTTCTAATGCCGTGACCCCGCAATACAGTTCCTCATGTTGCAGTGACCCCAAACCAAAAAATAATTTTGGTGGCTACTTCAAAACTGTAATTTTGCTACGGTTATGATTTCCAATGACTTTAGGGAATCCCTGTATTTTGGTCATTCGACCCCTGCCCGGGTTGCAATGCACAGGTTGAAAACTGCTGTTCTAGATCCAGCTACCCCTGAAAAAGCCCCACTTCTGGCCAGTATAAGGCTTTGGGGTTCCAGCTAGGCACAAGCCATGATGCTTGTCACATACTAGCTAAAATGGTCCTGAAGTACAACTTTTGCTTAGTGTCTCCATACCCCTAATATCTCTGTATTATAGTTCTACTCCAGCCCCTCCTGAAACCCAAATCATGCTGCACTTGGCTGCTGATTAGAGGACCACGTTTCAGAGGCTTCTTCACTAGCCTGCTATGCAGCCTTTATCCTTTTGCTTTCTGCTGCTGTGCTATAAGACACGAGGATGAACTGCGCATCTTGCCCGCTCAGATTTTAAGCCAACCCTGGAGATACAAAGCCTGTGAGGCCGGGACGGACCTGGAGGCTGAACCTGGAACACACAAGGAGCCAAAGTGCAACCTGGAGTAGGGGATGTAGCTCAGGGACGCAGCGCGTACCTGGTGAGTGCAAGTCTTGAGTTCGATCCCCAGTACAAAAATAAAAACTACTGCAGGTCGGTGTAGGAAAAGCTCAAAGAGAAAACTAACACTAAACTGGTCTGGCCCAGGAGCCTCCCCTAGCCCTTGCCAGGTCTACAGTGCTGCCTGTGGGTGCTCGAGCTCCAGGAGGCTAAGGCAGGAGGGTCTCCGGCTATGTTGCCCTCAACAGTGAGTAAACTAGCCAGGCACTCTCTCAACATCAAATAAAGTAAAAATTTTAAAAAGCCATTACTAGAGTTCAGAATCCATTGGCAAACTTTTCAGGAGCCTCAGAGAGTCTACTGAATTTCTCCTTGCACTGCTGAATATCCATAACTGAGAAGGGAAGTACCACGTGGGCTGTACTGCCCGTGCCTTCTTGGAAGGGCAGAATTGTGGTGGGCTCAAAGGTAGGGAGGGCTTCCGGAGTCTAAGGCCTTGGGCTATGTAGAGCCTGGCCCGGTAGGAGGTAGACCCCGGAGATGGTCTCGATCTCCTGAGGGTACTGGCAGAAGAGGTTATTGAGGAGAACCTGACAGGAAGGGGTCCCTGACAACATCAGCTCCTGAGAGACAACGACTGTGAGGGTACTGATCAGACCTTAGTAAGCGGTACATAAAGGAAAATAGGGTACCTCTTGTGCCTTTCAAGGAGGATATAATTGAAACACGGCATTATATTTTAGGCTGTCAAGGAATGGCCATGTTTCCTTTATGCCCAAATGGACAGAGAGGCTATTTGTTATGACATAGGGATATAAGATGAGCTCTTTGAAGGATCTTAGTGTGGAACTCATTCCAGTGGTTAAGAAGACATCCCAGTGGACAACCAGAAGGAACAGATGAGGATGAATCCATGCCTAGATAGGAGAGGTAAAAATTAGAACCTAGGATTTTAGCAGTCATATTAAACATTTTGTCTTTCTACTACAAGCTTAACTTGGTGTACTGGTCAGGGTTTTACTTAGAGGAACAGAACAGGTATAAGGAATGGATATTAACACAAAATACACAATATGTAAGGAATTATAAGATTGGCTTACAATAGTCAGCCACAGAGTCAGATGAGGAAGCGTGCAGAGGGCGTCTGCACACTCCAGACTGAAGAATTCAGTTCTGATGTCTGGACTTCACTGCAGCACTCCATGTAAGTCTCTATCCAATGGCTGACAGGTCTGCGCTGGAAGACTGAAGTGTCCGTAATGGATGCTGAGGAGTCTGCAATAGATGGCAAAAGATCCAAGCTGGAGGCTGAAAAGTCTGCACTGCAAGCCAGGTGATGAAGTCTATACTGAATATGAAGACTGAAGCTTCTCTGACAAAGTTAAGTCTTGACTCCTTCCTCAGCCCTTTAAAAAGTCTCTTTGTGCTCAGTCATTCTGACGTGGGCCTATTGTGCCCTAGGGCGGAACCAATCATACCCCAGGATGGGCCCTTGATCACGCTCTATGGAGGAGCCAATCATATCCTACACAGGCCCTGGTCACACTCCAGGGAGGAACCA
>PVJA010043113.1:0-16958 GCA_004027025.1 Myocastor coypus | reverse complement strand
AAAAAAAAAAAAAAAAAAAAAAAAAAAAAAAAAAAAAAAAAAAAAATTAAGTACACTGCTTGTAGCCGCATGGCCCCTATGAGGCTATGACTTGAGCCCCAGAGCCAAGAACTGAACCCTGGCCTTTATGACTTCAATTCTAGTACTCCTACTAACAAAAGCTACCTGTCTGTCAAGGGGCTTGTGCCAAAATGAGAAAAGTTCCTTTGGATTCTAACACTGCCTGACATTTTAAAATAGAGTTTAAAGCTAGGTAGCAAGATATATTTGCTACCTATCGGGTACATAGAAAGTGTAAGTATCTGTGACTCTCGGCATTATGTACTCAAGAGCCCTCTCCCCCGCCCCCCAAGGAACTTAACAGTAATCTAAGGGCTAATGTTGAGTGGATTTTGCAGAATGTCACATCTGGATTCTTTTTGCTGTTTACATTTTATCTTGAGAAATGGAAAAGTTGCCAAGCTGGCTTCCAACTAATGATCCTTAGGCCTCACCTTCAGACCTAACTGTTTAAATCAGGGAATGCACAGGCTGGGAAAGCCCTTCTTGCCACAAGGAACTGGGAAAGGAGCAGATACTGGAGTTGCCCTTTTCACGACGCACCCCTAATCAGGAAAATGTTTTAGGGAAACCAGTCACGAGGGGTGATTCTTCTGCTGCAAATGCCCCTTAGGTGACTGATGTTCCCTGTGTGGCAGGAGGTGGGGGGGAGTGCCATTCATCTGTTCGTTTATGGAAACTATGATGTCCAGTCATTCAACCTGGATCAAACTGGATCAAATGTGCCATACAGACAAATATTTTGGGGGTTACTGGGGAGTGAACTTAGCATACTAAGCCCTTGCTTAGCAGTGAGCTATATCCCTAGCCCCTCAATTTCTGATCTAGTGAAGAAAAGCATCATACAAACCTGATCGTACCACTGTGTGACATGCCTAATCATAGAAGGTGGATAAGCTACTATGGTAGGGGCACAAGGAGAGGAGAAATGGTACTTTTTTTCCAAGATGGGATTATGAAGTGCTTTACAAATGTATGACTTTATAAATGGTATTTCTGCACAGGTTTCTAAAAAATGATTTTGGCTTGCCATGTGGATACTCTACGTGGACATTGCCTACAAGCATTTGATTCACTAGAACCTTCCAGGCCCCTACCAGTATTGGTTCTCTGGTCATCTTTTACAAAATGTATTTAGTACAGGGTCTACAGGGTCTCACTATGTAGACTGGACTAGGTCAGACTCACAGGGATCCTCATGTTGTCAGCCTCCCAAGGCCTGGGATTATAGGTATGTGTCTCCTATAATCACAGTCTTCTCTGGTCATCTTGAACCTCAGCCTGACCAAGTGAACATTTTCGTGTGAAACGAGGCAGCAATGTTAGGAGTGAGCTGTTAACCTGGGCTCTTTTAGTTTCCTCCTGGGGAATACTTCTCTATGACCATTGGTGCTTTTGAAGTTAGAATAATCACAGATGAAGTGTGGTCTTCCCTTATAGGCAAGAGAAAAACAGATTGGTGTCTCACCACAGTATTTATCAATTGTTAATTATAAATGTTGAGCCTACAAAGATGGCTCATTGCTGATAGGATAGCAGAAGAAAACACAACCCTTACTTGACATGAGAATACAGTATTATTTAGTTTAAGGAAGGAAGTCACACTAAAGGGAAGGAGTACTTTGGGGGTACCATGATCCCAGCTGAGCACTAATGAACTCTAAGCCGGTCACCCCAGATGAGTTCAGTGGCACCAATTCCGAGAATGAAAACCAACCACTAGCCTGAGAATCTTCTAGGAGCCCCAGCCTCTTCAACCAGTGCTGTGCCTCTGGACCAGTGTAGGTGCACAAAACACAAAGCGGTGACTTTTAGCAACCTGACTGCCAAAGCAAGGGTGATTTATGCAAGACTTTTCTTCTACTACCAATGTTGTAGAGCCTGCCTTTCTTCCCCAGTATTCGAGCTAATAACAGGGATTCTAAGAGTTCTGAAGTGCTCTGCCTGTTTTCACCACAAAGTAATTTGGATTCCAGTATCTGTATCTAGCAACTTACTCAGGATTTGACTCAAATCTCAAGGCTGTGACACGAGTGCCCCACCGAATTTGCTCGGAGGATCAAGAAAGCTTTTATAGCTTAGCAGGACTCACTAAGAGGTATAAGGGAAGAAAGCAGATGATGTGGAGTCCAGGAGAAGCTTGGAAAAGCGAGCAAGCAAGCGTCAACCGGCAGATGCGGGAGGCGCACCATGCGCGCCTCAGGGTCTCCTGGGGTCCTCCGAAGAGGCTTCCTGAGAAGCCTTTACCTTCCCAATCAACTCTGCGGGTGAAGCCTGAAACATTTAATGAGCCCCTGTGGTACCTCTGAGGTGCCTCAAAATTGGAAAGCCGCTGAGACGGAGTCAGTGACTGTCGAGACAGAGTGGGAGGCAGCTGGGCTGTCGGGAAAAACCCCTCATCTCGCATAGTCATGAACACATTTCTGTTTTAAGAGATATATCTCATTATGCCTTTTAAAAATGGTGCTATTTTAGGGGCCCGGCAGGATGGCTCAGTCGTGTAAAGAGCCTGCTGAGGAAAGCTTAGGCGGCTGCAGGGACCGCAGTTCGATCCCCGGCACCACATGCTGCGCCAGCCCTGCCCTCGGGGCAGGCTGAGCCGGCCATAAAAATAAATTTAAAAAAAAAAAATGGTGCTATTTTATCGTTAGCACTCTCCCATTGTTCAACTAGTTTTTTTTTTTTTTTTTTTTACTGTTGAGTGTCCAGCAATAAGACTGGTATGCAAATTATGGGGTGTCCCCTAAAGTAATGTACAAAATTAAGGTGAAAAGTTCCGAATGTAAAAAAAACCAGAATGTAAAATTGTATCACATCACAGTGTAGAAAACATTGTTTATTAAATAAATGGCACCATAGCATATAAAGCCTTAAATAATGGATGAGCCCCTCTAAGAGAAAAGAGCACATTGCTGGTACTAAGAGACTAAGGGATAGGGCGAGGAAAGTAAATATTTTTCTACCATTTCAGTGTTTTTGTTAAAGAACTAAGGACTGGGAAATAGCTCAGTAGAATAAGTGCTTGCCTGGCAAGCACAAGGGCCTAAGTTCAATCCCTGGTCCTGCAAAAAAATGAAAAAGAAGAACTAAAACACAAAATCCTGTAATTCATTAAGCCCCACTGCTATGTGCCAAGCACCCAGGAGTTTAAGCCACTGGATCTTCACCTGGGTGATATCCACAACAGAGGCAGTTAAGTGAAAAGACCCGCATTCAAGTCTAGATCCATCTGAATCTAAAGCCTGGGATCTTCCAGGGTCATCTGGAGCCAGCCGGGCCTGAGCACGATCCTGCCAGCAGCCTGGCGACGGCTGAACAACGCAGGCAAGGCATCCAGACCGAAAGCCACCGCCCTAGGTGTCGCTGTGATAACACTACCTGAGGACTGCTGTATTGAGAGTTCCAGTGGGGACGCGCCAAGAGACCCTGGCAGTTACTGAGGTGGGGGCTGGCGGTTACTTCTCACGAAGCTTGCTCTATGTGTGGTCGGCTTCAAGCAGCTCTGGTTCTGAGTGTTGGGTCAGCCCCAGTTTCACAGGCTTGCACATTTCTCTGTACCTCTGACTGCAGTCACAGGTTGAGGGACCTTATCCAATGCATCATGTTACATTTTTCTCAAAGAGCAGTGTGAATAACAGAACTATTAGCAAGGCTGTTTTAAGGCGCCCTAAGATGGATTATTAGCAGCGTGAGCTCCTCTTATGAGATGTGATGAACCCCTACGGTAAACATTTACATTTTAAAAAAACTTATTCTAGGGAGCTGGGGAGATAGCTCCGAGGCACAAGTGCCTGCTGGGCAAGTGCAAGGTTGTGAGTTTGAACCCCGGTCCCGCAAAAAAAAAAAAAAAAAAAAAACTTATTCCAGTAAAAGACACAGGGCCACTAACCCCCCTCAAAATCCTCTCTGTTATTTCAAACACACTTATCCCATCAGTCTTGACACTTTCATTTCTTAACAAAGCATGATAAAAAATAACAGCGAATACTGTTGTGCCATCTGATAGAAAGGTGGGGTCCCAGAAGCATCGCAGAGTATCTTCATCCACCTTCTTCCCCAGATTGGGTGCCATGCAATTTCTCGTTCTGCTCCATAAGTCAAAAGGACCATACTGAACCAAAGGTAAATACTGTGAAATTACTGTAAATACTGTACCAAATCAGCCACAACAGCGCAACTAAAGACACTCATGAAAGAGGACTTCTAGAACTGCTTCTGAAGGTTGCAACAGCAATGGGCTAAGAGTGTTTGGAGTGGGGTGTGTGTGTATGTGTGTGTGTGTGTATGCGTATGGTATTTTGAAGCAATTTATAACTATGTTTTTCACTGTCATTTTTTAAAATGTATTTGGCACAGGGTCTACAGGGTCTCGTTATACAGATCCGACTTGTAGTGAGTCTCCTGGTTTCAGCCTCCCCAGCACTGGGATTAGACGTGTCCACCATCATGCCCAGTCTCAATTTTGTCTCAGTGAGCCCCCGGGGGCAGGGCTAGCATGGCAGGCTGGGGATCCGAACCCTGGTCCCTGTTGTCTGCCCTAAGCAGGCACTTTAATCCACTGAGCTATCTGGCTGGCTTTCACTGTAATAAATTTTAAAAAGATAAACATTCAGTGTATTTTTCCATCCCACCTAACATCTGATAGGCTCTGGCCCTAGTATAAATTGCTGAATCCTCATTGTGGTCATCTAATATAGCTGAAGCCCTTAAAACAAAGGCCCATCTTCCCAAGACCACCTCTCCCCTGCTTCTCCAACTCAGCCCAGGGTGGGGCTTCCTTTCACCCTTCCCACTGCCTCAAAGAGGTCCCCCAATCAGTTCCTCAGGTATACCTAAACATCATCTTCAAACTCCATCCTGGCAAAAAGTCATAAAAGCCTTCACCTCCCATTGTTCAAATCCAGAAAATTTCTTATCTTCCCTAGATTCTCTCCATGTCCTCAAAGTTATTAGAGCCCTTTTCCCTTTTACATAGTGTAGAAATAATGGGTGAGTCCAGAAGTGGTGGAAATCATACATTGGCTGGTTGGTTTAATCACTCAATCTCCACAGGTCTCATGTCCTTTGGATGTGAAGCATAGGAAAAGAGCCCCTGATAAACAAGCCATCAGGAAAACAAAGCAGCACCACGACAAGAAAACAAGTGGGCAATAACAAAAGGGACAAAAAGCAAAGTTAACAGATGCTCTGCTGCACAGTATCTCAGCTGAAAGCATCTCATATGTACAGACTCATTAAACAAGGATAGGTGGCCAGCATCAGACGTCATCTCCTCCTACCCAGGAAAGACAGCCTTCCTCCACCTCCTAAATCCACAGGCCTCAGTCAAAGGCTGAGGCTCCAGGACCCACCTACTCCCTGGAGAACAGCTGGAAGTGCCATTCTCAGGTTCCACCCAGAAACGCTGGACATGGGACCAGCAGTCTGCACTTTGACACACGCTCTAGATGCTTCCCATGCCCAAGGGACTTTAGGAGCCACTGTCCTGTGAGCTGGGGGTTAACTCATAACCCCTGGGCTACCTTGGTAATCTAATCACCTAAGAGATGGAAAATATTAAAAAAAAAAAGGAAGAGAAAAGTCAAAGAAATGTGAACTCACGAATCAAGATTGCTGGGTATCTAACTTCTGTTGTGGAGAATTTGCTTTTTTCTTTCTCCCTATTGAGGAGAATGGAAAACAGAAGAAAGCAGCTGAGAGGGTACAATGGGGACAGCCTGAGAAGTTACAGACCCTGCTGGCTCTTTTAGATCTGATTAGCGGTTAAGTCCCAAACTGTTCTTCATTTAGGGACAACAGGGAACCCTCCTTGACTTTGTATGCCCCACGCTGTGAAATCTGGGGCACCTGTGCTTCTGAGATCTGGCTGCCCTGTCCTTGTGTGGTTCTCACATCATTTTCTTTCCTTTTTTTTTTTTTTTTTTGAGGGAAGAAAAGGTTTATTTGGCTCACAGTTACTGGAGGCTTCAGTTCATATTGAGCTGGCTCCATGGCAGAGTGGCACATGGTGGAGGGCAACCTTTCATGGTGGCAGTTAAGAGTGAGAGAGAGAGAGGGAGAACTATCAGCAGTTCAAGCAGCCAACTGACACCTATACACAAACCATAACATTCCACCCCTGGACCCCCAAAGACTCATGCACATCCCTTTATGCGAAAGAAATTCTAGTCCATCTCTAGGAGTTGCCAAAGTCCTAGCTGTTTTAGCATTGCTGAAAAGTCCAAGTCCCAAGTCACTGTGAGACCCTATACAAATGAAAAATCTAAACACAACCAACATTCAAAGGCACAAAACAAACATTACCATTCCAAAAGGTATACATAGCAGGATACCAAGCACTGCGACTAAAAACAAGTCCAAAATCCAGAAGGACAAACATTAAATCCTGTATGTCTTTGTGGAACATCTGAAGCACTCTGTGACATATTGTAAGCTCCATGTGGCTCCACCCCTACAGCAGTCTTGGCAGTTGTAGCTCTCATAGCTTCTCTTTCAGGCTGGCTTTGCTCCTTCTTTGCAGTTTCTCTTAGATGACCCGTGTTCCTGGCTTTTCTAAACTTCTGGGTTTCTACTGAATAGGCTTCTCACTCTGAGCTTCACACACTGCCCTCCCATGACCACACTGCCTGGCCTCCCAGCCCTTCTGCAACCTAGGTGGAAGCCTTCTTAACCTGCATTCAGAACTCCTGCATTCTCAGTGTGCCTAAACCCAATGCCATATGGATAATGCCAAAGTCTGCTGCCAGCTGGAGCAGTAGCCAGGCTTTCCTTTCTCTTGGCTGTAGGGGTCGGGTGCTTGGACTGCTGAGCACTCTGACCCTGATTCCGAGAAATAAATTCTCCATGCTGGTACCTTTTTGGAACCTGGTGTGGCAGCTGCCATTCTGGACGCTTTCTGGAAGGGCTCAGTGGCTTTCCCCTCAAGGCAAAGTCCCTTTGCAATTCTGAGGCTGCAAAGCACAGAGACCTGCCACCTACTGTGATGCCCTCAGGCCATCCTTTTCCGTTGTCTACTTCCTTCTCAGCAATGGAGATCCTCCTAGCTCTATCTTTGCCGTCCACAATTTTAATGGCACTTGCTTTGTGGCCAAACTCACAACATTTTGAGCCATCTTGCTGGGCTCTTTGCTCTTGATTCTCAACATAGGTAGAGCTAAAAGCCTCCAATAACAGCCATGCCACCACCCCAATATTTGCCTGCTTTGAAATAGCTTTTGAAAGATTCATCAGTCTGCCATGCTTAATCTCAGTCTTAGGCAAAGTCCCTGGGCACACGCAAAATGCAGATAACTTCTCTGCCAAGTCAAAATACAAATGATCTCGAGTCCAACAACCAATGCAGTCCTTCTCCACAGAAATCACCCCAGCCTGGTCTTTATATAGGCTGGCTTTCTATCAGCCTTCTGGTCTGAACTCTGACCAGAATCTCCCCTAAAGAACAGCCGAAGCTTTTCCAGCTCTTCGCAAGTAGAGGACCTCTCCAAACCATCTGTATCTCTTCCCATAAGCCATTCCCCAAAATCTGTAATTTACATGGTCAGGTTAGTCATAGCAATGAACCCACTCCTGGTACCAAATTCTGTCTTAAGTTATTCTTTTCTTGTTGCTTAGACAAATACCTGACAATTAAAATGAGGGAAGGAAAGGTTTATTTGGCTCACAATTACTGGAGGTTTCAGTCTATATTTAGTTGGCTCCAAGGCAGACTGGCACATGGCAGAGGGCAACCTTTCATGGCAGCAGCTAAGAGTGAGAGAGCTACCTTTTCAAATTCCATGAATTCTCCCCAAATTATCTAAGAAATGTTTCTAGATTTCCCTCTTAGTTCTCTCACTTCAGAATATTTCTATAAAAATAATATTTTCAAAAAATGGCATCATAGGACTTGTCACTGGAAAACATCTGACCTCTTGGTTGGTTTCTCAGGGTTTCATGTGGGTGAGGCCTATTTATTTATTTGATACAGGGTCTCACTATGCAGTTCATACTCATACTGATCCTCCTGTCTCAGCCTTTCAGCACTGGGATTACAGGTGTGTACCACCATACCTGGTTTTCATGGCTGGCACAATGTGCCAGAGGTTCTGGGGCTGGCACAGTGTGTGGTACTGGTACTGGGGATTGAACCTGGATCCTTGTACTTGCCAGGCTGGTGCTTAGACCACTGAGCTATCTCCCCAGCTGAATCCTTCTTAATAATGTCAGT
Organism: Myocastor coypus; assembly: GCA_004027025.1. Lineage (NCBI taxonomy): Eukaryota > Metazoa > Chordata > Mammalia > Rodentia > Myocastoridae > Myocastor > Myocastor coypus. Next base: position 8,692 of record PVJA010043113.1, on the reverse strand, counting down.
GGTGCCTGAACTGTCACATCCTTCTGCTGCCCTGTTGTATCTATTATGGTGGGTCATAGTCACTCACGATGGCTTAGGCCACCTTCTTAGTAAAGCCCTCCATTGTAGATTTATTACTAGTGTCCTCCTGAACTCACACATATTGTGTAACTTTCTCTGGCCAATGAAATGACCTGTGTCGCTTCTGGGCAGAAGTTAGTCAAGGCATGGTCGCCACGTTTCCTCCTCTGTCACAGCCAGCAATGTGCACCATCTTGGATCCTTGGGAAAATGACAGCCAATAGAGTTACAAATGATGAGGGACATAGAAGATGAGTTTTAAACCTTTATTATGCCATTATTTACTATTGACCTGGTGAGGCCTTTGATTTATGAATTACAGTCTAGTCCATCCCATCTGGTTTCTGTAACCAACCTAACTTCATTTTACTTTCTGTCAATACCAGTGCCTTTTCAGACATGGGTGACCAGAACCAGAAAATTCTGTAGAGGTGACCCTAAATTCAGAAACTCTATTTTACAGCTACTCAACTCAAATTATCAACACACACACACACACACACACACACACACACACACACACACACATATATATATATATTTTTTGCTTTTGTACCACAGAGCATAGAGATACACAATTCCCTGTTTATAGGAACTACCCAGTTCGCATTTAAATATCTATGGATAATAGACAACCAAACATGAGTATTACATGAACACACTACAATATCATACTAAAAGAACAGCATATTGAGACATTTCTGGCAAAGCCCACATCTTGGAATTGGTTCTCAGGTAATCGCATAATTGTAATATATAAACCTGGGGGCTGAGGAGACAGCTCAGTGGCATATCCTTGATGTTGAAAATTTTACATATATATATATTCCCCCCCCCCCCCAGATTCCAGTAGTGCAAAGTTGGGCATGAGGCAAAAGGACCTAAATAACTGCTAGGGTATAGGCAAAACAGGCCCATCTCAAGCCAGGTGGGCAGAGGATGCCCTGAAACAGGGCCCTACAAGGTGGTAACTGGTCACCTGCTGGAACACAAGCCAGCCTGACTTTAGGAACCACAGCCAGGACAGCAACGACTTGGGCTTATTCTCAGAGAGGACCCCCAGTCGAAAGATGCATTTAGCACTGGGCCTGTGACTGCAGCCTTGCTAGGTTAAATGTCAGGGCTGACCAAATCCATTTGAAAATCCTGGTATGGACTTGCAAAAATTCAGATGCATGTTCGCTGTATACGTGCTCATCTTGTGAAAGGCCTAATAGTTCATCCTTGCATTTATTCACTCAATAAATACCTCTAGATGCCAATCCTGAGACTGGTGTTTGATCAGCTGAAACAAATGCAAGTTGCTAACTGATTCGACTATATTGAAAAACTCTAACTTTCTACTTTGGGTATCATTTTCCCAATGAAGCATAACATTTGGGGGACAGTCAGCTGGGGCGCTGCTCAGCTGTGAATTGGACCCCATGCTCCACTGCTCCCCTGCAGCGGCCCCACAGCATGGAGGGAGCCCCCACGGTCAGCAGCAGAGCAGGCCTCTCTCACGCTCACCATCCCGTTTGGAGCTCTAGCACAGTCCCACACACCAGGCTCAGCGTTCTCTGTTATGTGCACTTTCCAGAGGAGTCAGTCCCCTGCCCAGTGGCGCTGGCGCATGATCTTTCTTCTGCAGGGAGAGACGTTAGCCCACCTGATCAAAGGGGCCGATGCGCACTTGTCTTTTCAAGACTCAAGCCAAACCCTTCTCCTAGACCTAAGAAAGGTCTAGTACCTTTCTTACCCTTCTGCTCAGCCCTGTCCTCTCCTAGCCCAAGTTAAACTGGATTTTCATAGTAGCTCCGAAGCCCCTTTCCTAACACTAACTTGCACAGTTCCTGCAAGAAGGGATTGTGTATCTCTGTGCTCAAAGAACTCATCGTGGTTTTAGGTTTATATAACAGATATTCAATAAATATTGAATTAACAAGCAAGTGGCTAAATTAATAAGCAAACCAAGAGAACTACAGTTGGAGCTGGAGTCCCCCCTGGTTTGCATATTAGATGCAGCTGTTTTCCAGTATGGCTGGAAAAGTTTGTGGAAAGTTCACCAAGGTCCTATCTTGGGTAAGCTCTGGAAAAAAACCCAGTTTTCTAGACCAGCTCCAGAGCAGATGGATCTTATGATGGATTTCCACATAAGAGACTGGTAAGGGGGCTGGGGAGATAGCTCAGAGGCATAAGAACCTACCTGGCAAGCACAAGGACCCAAGTTCAATCCCTAGCTCCCCAGGAAAAGCTGGAGCTGGCTGCTCTGGCATGGTGGCACAGGGGTATAATCCCAGTACTCAGGAGGTTGAGACAGGAGGATTGCTGAGAGTTCAAGACCAGCCTGGGGACTACAAAAGTGAGCACAAGGCCAGTCAGAATTGCATGGGAAGCTCCCTCTCCCTGTTTTTTTTTTTTTTTTTTTTTTTTTTTTTTTTTTTTTTTTTTTTTTTTTTTTTTTTTTTTTTTGGTATTAGGACAGGGTCTAAATAGTCAGTAGATAGGACTCGTGGTGATTCTCCTGTGTTCGGCCTCCCCAAATGCTGAGATTACAGGCATGCACCACCATGCCCAGTCTCAATCGCTGTCTCAGAGTGCCCCATGGGCTGGCACTGCACACCACCCAGGATCGAACCTCTGGAACCTCTGCTGCTGTGCTCTGCTTAAGCAGGCACTTTGGTCTGCTGAGCTACCAGGCCAGACTGAAAGATCCCATTTTAAGAAGTAAAAAGAGGATGCTGAGATCCAAACCAAGTGTCTGTCTTTAGGTTAGAATCTTCCAGCACTCTGAGGACACAAGGCTTGCTTGCGTCCATATTTATCCCTCATGGCGTTAATGATTTGATATCATACCCAAGAATATAGATGTCAGAGTCCATTTCACACTTTTCTGAAAAGGTGAATGGGGGCATTTGGGGATTTCAATGCATAAATCAGAGACATTTCCCTTTTTAGCTGATAGGAGGAAACCTCCCCACGCAAAATGCATCAGCTTGGAGCAAATTGTTTTTTCTTTTTCTTTGATTTCCAACAGTCAAGACTCCCAGGGAAGGACAGCAGCCGCTCTCCTTAAGCAACTGCAGTCACAACAGGAAGGCTGTGGGCAGCTCTTCCTGTCCCCCTCCCTTGGCAGACCCACCTTCCCCGGGCCTCCCACTCTGCTCCCAGGTCGGGCTTGTCCATCTGTTGCCTTTGCTAGGAGCATTTAGTTTTATTTTTTATTTTTTTAATTTTAATTTTTTTGAAAGAATTATTTTATTTTATTTATTTATTTATTTATTTTTCTTGTTTCAGAACCTTTGTTTATTTATTCAGGCATTTTTATGGCTAGCTCAGCCTGCCCCAAGGGCAGGACTGGCGCAGCATGTGGTGCCGGGGATCGAACTGCGGTCCCTGAAGCCGCCCAAGCTTCCCCAAGTAGGCGCTTTAGACCACTGAGCCATCCCGCCAGGCCCACTAGGAGTATTTAAAACTATAAATTACAGGGCCGGGCAGGATGGTTCAGTGGTCTAAAGTGCCTACTTGGGGAAGCTTGGGTGGCTTCAAGGACTGCGGTTCGATCCCCAGCACCACATGCTGCGCCAGCCCTGCCCTCAGGGCGGGCTGAGCTGGCCACAAAAATAAATAAATAAACAAACAAAAGTTCTGAAACAAGAAAAAATATCTAAACAAACAAACAAACAACCCCCCCATAAATTACAAAAGTACAAGAACTATTTTTAGGATAGAGTTTTACAGACTAGACACAATCCTCATGTCCCAACCACCATAATTTCTCTATGTTCCCTTCTAGTCTTTTTTTTTTTTTAAACCCCAACAGAGATAGGAAAGTTATTTCTGAATCCCCAAAGTGAAGGCCTCTAGTGGCTCCATTCTATAAAAAGCTAAGAACTTTCCCTGTTATCCCTTGGGAGACAGAGGTCAGTATAATCAGCTGGGCTTTTAGAAGGATAGCACAGCAATAATAAGGCAGAATTGTGCATTATCTTAAAGTACAAGCAAGTACTTTAAGAAATTTCTTAAATGTTACTTTACAACTTTTTTTTTTTTTTGGTGTTGGAGATTGAACCCAGGGACTTTCACACACGTAAAATATGCCCTCTACCCCTGAGCTATACTCTCCCTGGCCCCTTAAATGTTATTTTAGAAAGCACAGTTATTACAGCTAGCAACTAAACATTTATTGTCCTTCTGGGGCGTCTCTTTTATAGTATGTCACGGGTACTCAGGTTCAGCGTGGAGGTGGTGATTCCTCCTGTCGCACTGACGTTCCATTTCCCGCAGTACCTATGGATGTCACACAGCTATGTTTAAGAGGAGGCTAATTCTGAACCATCTGACCTACACAATAAGATGGTGTTGGGTGCCCGTTTACCTTAATTTCTTGCTGTCACAAAGCACTCACTGTTTAGTGGCAAGAGATGATGGGAACTTACTAGTTTCCCCATAAACTACCTTGGGGAAAACAGACATTGCTGGAGGCAGCCTGCCACAGGCTTCTGGGTACAGCCACACAAGCTGGCAGCCGGAAGAGGGTCTGAAGTTGCCAGAGTAAGGTTCCTTCGAGGACTAAGTTTGACCCATATCCTGGATATTCAGTTGCTTCACAATACGAGTTTCTCGCTGGTATTACCATTCCTAACATTTAACTCACACAATAATTTAGTGAGGGCCAGTATTTCAAGGCATACTACCCACCTCCCCAACACATTGGCGATTTCTTAGAGGATTCACAGCTCCTTTAGAGGCACCTTGAAGAAGGACAAAGTGGGCAGGTTGTAGAATCAGCTTGCCAGGGTTTAGAACCAGTGTTGTCACTTGTAGTCATGAAGTCATCAGGTAAGTTGCTTCACCTCAGTGAATCAGGGTTCGATACCTCATGGGGTTGTGCTACTTTGTTCAGGCCTCATCAGTTTTGACAGCACTGCCAGTGGCTGGGGATGCGGCTTGGTGGTGGAGCCTTTGCTGAGCATGTGTGAGGGCCTGGATTCAATCTCTAGGACCACAGAACCAAAAACAATAAGCCAAAAAGAAAAAAGAAAGAAAAGAGCAATAGACAAAAGCAAAAACCAGGGCTAGATAGCATCATGGCACTTGAAGAAAAGCTTCAAATGTCAACAGTGATCAATCTATCGGAAGACAGGCCTCATGCCAACAGTCAACAGAGACGTATGCTCCACACAACCTGCAGGCCACTCTGGGCAAATTAGCAGTCATTAAAATTAAATAAATAAAAAAAGAGTGGTACAGGTACATAAGCCAACGATCCCAGCTGTTTGGGAGGTTGAGGTTGGAAGATCACCAGTGTAGGCCAAGCCTAGGTGGCTTCATGAGACCATCTCATAATCAAATAACAAATAAAAGAGGCCTAAGGATGTAGCTCAGTAGTAAGGCATTTGCCTAGTGTGTGAGGCCCTCAGTTCAATTCCCATTACGAAGAAAAGAAAGAGGTGGATTCAGAAAGTAGCAGGGGCTATTTAGAGAAAACATGTCCTTCAAAATGTTTTAGAACAAAACCGTCACAAAAGTGGATACACTCCAACAGAGGGTGAATTTATGTCTGTTTTAAGTCTGAAGACTGAGTCTCATTCAGAATCTCGAGGGCACAATGCCAGAGACAGTGCCCTACCTGAAAGCAGCTCACGTTGCTAGGAGGGCAGGGCAGGGAGCCAAGTCACCTCTGCTCCCGTGTTGGATCGTTAACCACAAACACATCTTTCACAATATTTCCCTACATGGCCAGTTTCCAAAGTGATCGGGGCCATCACATGATTTTAACTAGCCCAAAGCTAATGAGGCTGCAAACCATGTTAAGAATTTCCAGGCTGGCTGTGGTGGAGAGACTCCAGTGCCTCCTGGTAGGAGGGCGATCCAAACACTTGCACACGCAGAACTGGTTCGTTAGGAATCTAGCAGTGAGCTAAAATTGGTTCCACCTGAATTGGCCAGGGCCCGCAAGAGGCAGGGGGCGTGGCCTCGCACATGAAGAGGCGTCAGACACTGCAGGCAACAGGAGAGCCCGGATTTGATTCTAGAGAAATGAAGGTTATGAAAGGAATTTTTGGAAATATTGGAAACCTTCAAAATGCAGTATGGGGATGTTCACTGAAGTGCTTCGGGGTGTGGGTGGTGAGCTAGGTACCACTTCTGATGGTTCAGTACAACCAACAACAAAGCTCATGAGAGAGAGAGAAAGACACAGGCCCATATGGCAGATTATCTGGTGGACCTATGTGAAGAATGTGTGGGTTTTACTATTTTTGTATTTATTCTCATAGGGTTGAAAACTTTCAAAATAAAAAGCTGAAAGTAGCAACATGATGAAAAGACAAGCCACAGGCTGGGAAGGATATGGGCAGAGAACCTCATCTGGTTAAGGACTATCATGCAAAACGCACAAAGACCTCAAACTCAACAGCTTGAAAATAAGCCACCTGGTACCAAGTGGGCCCGCAACTTTGACATCTCAGCAAAGGGGATTTACAAATGGCACGTGAGTGTATAGAAAGATGCTTCTACAGCACCCATCCTCAGGAAAAGGCAAATCAAGATGCGACACCATTAGTGTACATCTGGGACACCACCAGTATCACATGGTGGCAAGAATATGGAACAAAAAGAACTCCCATTCATTGCTGGGGGTGGGGGAAAGGATGCAAAACACTGTGGTCACTTTGGAAGACATTTTGGAGGTTTCTTACGATACTAGACCTATTTCTTCTGATGATCCAACATTTATGTTCTTTACTTAGTGGAACTTGAAGTATATCCAGGTACAACCGGGCAATGAATATTTACAGCAGCTTTATTCATAACAGCCCAAATGGGAAGCACATAAGATTTCTTTCAGTAGATGAACGGACAAATTGTGACACAGGCAATAGAAATATTAGCATTAAGAGGAAGTGAGCTGGGCCAGGGAGACAGCTCAGAGCACATTGAGGGAGATAATAAGAAACTAGTGGTTGCCAGGTAGTAGGGAGGATCGATGGATAGAAAGCTCAGACAACGTGGGTTCTGAGGGCAATGAAACTGCTCTGGGCAATGGAATCATGGTGCAAACTCCATCATGCATCTGGCAAACCCATCGAATGGGTACGCCAGGGGTGGCCCACTATATGGGCAACACCAAGAATGACGCTGAAAGTAGACATTGTAGTTGGAGGTCTTGCAAGGGGAATCATATAGTATAGGACCCATGTTTTATACGATTATTATTATTATTATTATTATTATTATTATTATTATTATTTTTGCCAGTACCAGGGATTGAACTCAGGACCTTGCATTTCCCAGGCAAGCGCTTATTTTACCGAGCTATCTCCACAGCACCTTGTAAGATTATTTTTAATCGTCACTCTAAGAGTCATATATAAAAAGAGTGCAGGAAATCTGTCCACACACTCAAGACCAAAGAATCTAGCTGAGGGCTTGGATCCTAATATCCTGCATGAATCCAGCTGAAGACTCAGAACCCAGAACAGTGCCTCCCACAAGTCCAACTGGAGGCCTAGCGCCCATGACAATGTCTAATGCAGTCTTGTTTCACAGATTTATGCTGGAAAGGCCCAAAAGTCAGAAGTCTGTGCAAGCCGGATGAAAGACCTGTGCTAGCAGCTGAGGGATCTGAACTGCAGCCAGGAAGCAATGCTCAAGGTAAGCACCAGGGCTTCCCCAAAAGTACCACAGCTGTCCTCAGCGACAGTGAGGTCCCGAGCTCCTCTGATGGGAACCGCCAAGTTCCCATCAGGAAAGCCAGTGTGACAAGCTGCTCCATGAGCCTGAGCTGTGCACCATCTTCCCCTCCAGAGCCAGGAAGTGATGCTTCTCCAAAGTGAACTGCAGCCATTCTCAACGGCAGTGAGGTCCTGAGCGCCCTTGATGGTAGTAACAGCTGCATTTATCAGGAAAGCCAGCATGACAAACTCCTCCAAGAGACCGAACCGCCCCCAACAGCTCCTCGGTTTCTTCTCCAGTTCTGCCTCTTACGCTGCTGGCAACAACCCTCGGGTGGGCCTCTCACACCCAGCACCATGCTAGTTGAGTTCAACAGGGTGTTACAAGTTGACCACCAGTTGTCAATCTGCCACCGTGAGCTATGGTGATGGTGCTGTCCCCACGCAGGTCCCTGGTTGTAGGCAAAGGCCCACTGTGGCAGAGGATAATGGCCAGCTATGCATGTGGGGGCCAAGCGTGCTGTATGTGGGAATCCTCTGTGCATTTCTTGCACTTTTTCTGAGACCTTACAGTTCTCTTAAATTTGCTTAGAAAACAGAGTCCTCAAAAAGCTATCGAGGAAAAGGGTTTTAAAAGACAGAGGTAAGGAATCTTGCCCTAGCTTGCTAACTTTTTTCAAAAGTGGGAGCAGGGTCAAGAGAGATCAAGGTTTTCATTTGAAAACCTAGAGGTGGGAGAAGAGGTCTCCGGGAATTGCTAGGGGGCCTCTTAAAAAGGAAACCCAAAATAAGGAACGAAGCCAGGAGTGGTGGCTCACGCCTGTAATTCCAGCACTCGGGAGGCTGAGGCAGGAGGATTGGTGCGACCAGCCTGGGCTACAAAAGTGAGCTCAAGGCCAGCCTGAGCTGCATAGGGAGACCCTGTCTCAAAAACACACACACACACACACACACACACACACACACACACACAC